>MU220212.1:52385-105891 GCA_018584345.1 Thuja plicata | reverse complement strand
CGAAAATCGAAAAATCTACCCACCAGAGCCAACTGGAAATCAGCCATTGTGCGATTGACAACAGAGTCTGGGAGGGATAGTTCTGCACCTTCTTCTGTCTGCACAAAGTCCACCAAAAGGGCCTGCAAAGATTGCTAAGCCTCACCAACAAGGGCCCCCTTCCAGTTTGGTTTAGGGGACTCAGTAGAAGAAGACGACTCCTTTTGGGAGTCCACCGTTGACTCTGTCACATTGCACGTGATCTGGGGTCCATCCGGACCAGCAGTTGCGCCTGCCAAGAGGGCATCATCTCCCCCCGGGGAGGCAGGCATGGGGTCCTCAATTTGAAAATGGCTTGGGAGGGAAAGCTCAGAGTGAAAAAGTTGCAGAGCGTTTCAATTTTTGTTTTTGTTCAATCTGTTGACTTGCTTGGTTAAGTTAGTCATATGTTTTGTTTATTTATCTTTGGTCATGTTCGCATGCTACTCCAGGATATCAATGAGTAATGAGATAAGCCAAGATGGTTCATTGTCATTTTTTTTTAATTTTTTGTTTTGTTTCGGAGGTGTTTTACATGAGTTCTAGGGCAATTATGTCCAAAGCTTCTGGATGGATGCAAACATTCCTTGTTTGCAACATGTCTATTTTTTTCACAAATGGATTGCGTTATCATTCTGGCTTGCTATGCCAAGATGCATTGCATCTATTTACCATATTAAATAAATCTCTCTAAGATAAAGTGCACTTATGAAACCAATTTTAATCATTACTAACTCTTCTCTATCCAGTTTCTTATTTTGATTAATTTTTCTTCTTTCAGTCCTAGCAATCATTTTCCTTTTCAAAAAATTGCCTTCGTGTAAATTTAATCCCATTTTTTTTAGGGGACATACATCCTACCTCCATTATGTCAATATACTGGGGCATGCTCTTTTATTTTTTATTTGAAATAACACACATAATCATAGGGTCTCAAAGAGGGGAAAAATATAGATACTAAACAATTATTCACGCCTATGGCCCCCTTTTTTTAATATGTCTTCTATATTTATTTTTTAATCTTTATCATTCACCAATATTGTGTAATTATTATATTAATTAAATAATGAAAAAATATTTAACTAATTACTAATTTTCATCCCTAATTAGCATCATATCCTAGTCAATTTTATTGGTCAACCATGTCTAATTATATGCTTTTATCAAAGTTTAATATTTGATTAGTTTAATCTTGTTAATCAATAAAATTCATCCTTCTAGAGATAAATAACCATTAATATATCCCCTATTTCTAAGTCATATGTCATGATAAATAAATTTAGTTTATTTATCCCCTTTCACATTTAATTTTCCTCAATTAATTAATTATTTATTTTTTCACATTTTTGAATAAATGCATTTAACAATTCAAATATTCGCTCCTAACTTGCCTCCATTTCCTTTATTTATGCCTTCGCCCACTAATCAAGCTTCCATCTCCTACTTTCTAGCCTTAAACCGTCCCTTCTTATTTTCCCACTAATTTAGACTTTTGTTTCCTCTTATTTGTACACATTGATTTCTCACGTCCAAATTATGATCCAATCATTTCATAATTTCTCACAGCCATGACATTTTCCATTTTGCACATCAAATTTATCATAATTTGTCATTTTCCTAAATCATTAACCCATTTGTCAAATTTTGACATAATTATATCATTTTCCAAATTAAAATTTCAATTTTTCATAAATCATGTCATTTTATAATTTAGTCTTCAAAGGAAATCCTAACCATCGATTGGATTTCAATCTTGTCTATCTATTTTGAGTTCCAAAACTCTAAAATGTTAGTGTATTTTCCTTTAATCTTTTAACAAACATCATCTTTTTGAAAATCTTCTCATCATTATCATCATTTTTGTTTCATGGTTAGGTGTGTTTGTCATGGGAGCTACATAGCCAATTTTTTAGGATAAATAAATGCATTGGAGAAAATTCAAGGGCGTTTTTTTAATTTTATTTTATGATTTTATGATTTTTCCTTTATGGCTTTAATGTGAGGATATGTGTTGTTTTGTATGCTTTTAGGTTGTGATGATTTCTCTAGCATACAGATGTTCCCAATTTATTGTCTTACAAATGGATTGATCATTATTGAACTATGTAGATATATAGTTGATGCATGTAGGTTTATTGTGAACAATTAAAAACCTTACTTTCAAATTCCTATTAGGATAGGAGCTCATTTATCCCAATATATGAGAGTGGTTTAGTCTATCATACTAGAGTGGGATGAGAACCCACTAGATGAGTAAACTATCACAAGTGGAAATTTTTATCTAATTGGAACATTCAACCACATTCCAAGGACCCATTACAAGCATGAACCCCATTTAAAAACCATTAGGAAAATTGTGTGTATGCTTGTGAGGTTTGGCTAAGATATTTTTGCAGAGTGAATTTGGATATGGCTCAAAATATATAAGAGATACACATATTTGATGATCATAAGAACAAGGATTCTAATGAGAGGATTAATATCAAGTATAATATAGTTTTTTTTATTTTTTATCAAGCTATCTTTAACGCAAATGTCAATAAAAATAAGTGAGAATATTTATAAATTAGGGAAAAGAAAATACTTAAGTGTACTAAGGATTGACTAAGTAGGATAGTCAAGCTTTAAGTTCCACCTATGGTAGAGTGAGTAGATAGGATTCCAAAGGTATATCATAGTAATTCCTAAGGGGAAGAAGAATCCATAATTTAAATAGGCTTTTTCTACTTCCACTTTAGGAAAAGCTTTAGGTCATGCAAGGATAGTTTCTACATAACTACCCATTCAAATTGGTAGACAAAAGAATGTAAAAGAGAAGAAAAGAGATAGTACATCCACTTTTGTTCCTTGAACAATGAGTGCTACTATGGGTCCTTCAGCCACAAATACTCCTTCTATTTACAAGCCTATTCTCACTCTTGTAGAAACAAAAAATGTAGTTTCTTCTTTTGAGAAGGCGATTCCCCCTTTTCATAAAAATATGAAGAATAATAAACCCTTTAAGAATAAGTATAAGGTGTATAAGTGATTGAGGAAGGAATCCCCATCCATGCCCCATAAATGCGGAGGTTTTGGAAGAAAAAGAAGAAGAAGATACATGTTCTTCTCTCATGACATGGTGCAAGAAATGAACTAGGTCATGCACCGTTATGGCTTTAGCTCCTAAATAAGTAGGGTTTATTTCAAAAGAAACCTTCTCTAATACTTCACAAGAGGGGAAATCATTAGACTAGGTTCCATAAAGAATGACTAAGATTCAGAAATTTAAAACAAATATAGTTGTTAAGCCTAAGATAAGGGAAACTCAAGAGAAGAAAGAATATCCCTTAAAGGAAGATGAGTTTTATAATTTTTTATTATTCTAGTATTGTAGGTATAGAGGCCCACACCCATAATATATCTACTGAGCGCAATCAAGAAAAAGTGTTTGTATAGGACATGGTTTTTTATTTGGATGTACAATGGGATGAAGATGAGGATCAGACAAAGGAAGGGATTCCTATAAGTACTAGGGAGAAATTGGTTTACAAGAACTTCCTCTAGAGGAGGATGAAAAAGTTCTTATAGAATATGAACCACATATCGAAGAAGAAGAAAATAAGAGGAGGTAAAGCTAGAAAAACAAGAGGAATATGAAAATTATCCTACCCCTTAGATAAGAAGAAGAACATCAAGGTAGTTCTCCTTATATTAATAATGTTTCTATGTGTCCACCTCAGAAGGTTCCATTCCCATAGTAGGAAGAAAAAGGTTAGAAGACAAGAAGGCTTATTTAGGATGGAATTGAAGCTTATCAACTACTTACTTCATACAAGACTTCCATGTGTTTGTCTAAGTTTTTGGGAAGCGTACTCTAGGAGAGGTTGTCTAAGATGAAAGCCCAAATCATTTCCTATACATCTATAGATAAGAGGGGGAACTAGAAAGCCCAAGTAGTTGTTCCCTCCATTGTGAATTATGGAAGAAATGGACTTTGGAGTACCAACCTAAGAAGGGAAGAAGGAACTATTAAATTTTACGGTCACCTCTATTGTTTGAAGATTACATAAGGATGAGAACAATAAGGTCAACCTAGAGACACAAATTACATACATGAATAAATGATACTTCAGAAGCTCATGGTGAATATTTTTAGGATGACCCATTTTTTTCAAGGTTGTACAGAGTGGAGATAATAAAAACAACAATCAAGTGAGGACATAATAAGGGTATTACTTATTGTTTACAAATCCATGGGTACAAAATTATAAATTTTGAGAGATGTGGTGTCAAATTAAGGGGATTCTAGAATTGAAGAAACTATGCTCATGTAGGATGGCTACATATAAAATTTGAAAATAATAGAAATGACAAGTGTAGATAAAAGTTTATCTACTACCATTTTTGAGCCAAAAAAAATGTATGCTATATGTTCACGGGTGATCAATATGTTTATTAAGGAAAATAGAAAGGAATGAGACGGAATTTCAGCTAGGAGAGAATGTATAAACACTAAGATCTATCATGATGAAGATTTTGTAAAGGAAATTTCTTTTACATTTTGGTGGTTAGAAGAGCAAGCTGAAATGAAAAGTATAGATGAGATCATCAAGGAATTCAAAATAAATTTGCATGGTTCTTGTATAAAATATTCTATTGATTTGATGACTTAGGTCAAGCACTAGTTCGCCAGTATGTAAAAGGAGATTTCACAATTTGAAAATTACACATTAAAAAAAGGACATTAAAAAAGAATCAGCGAGTATAGCTCAGCTACATGAAAAATTTCAATATCAATGATGTGATCATTTAGCATGGTTCTTGTACAAAATATTCTATTGATTTCATGACTTAGGTCAAGCATTAGTTTTCCAATATGTAAAAGGAGATTTCACAATTTAAAATTACAGTTAAAAAAGGGATATTAAAAAAGAATTAGCAAGTATAGCTCAACTACATGAAAAATCTAAATATCAATAATGTGACTGAAGAAGTCAATACTTTCCATGTCAGTTTCCTTGAGATTTTTTCAAATCTTTATATTTATAGAGATGAATTTTTAGATGAATTTTATAGATTTTGAACTAGTCGCTAAGAGGAAAATATAGAAGGAATTTAAATGTAGAAGGAATTTAAGGAAATCCTATTTTTGTTATTTTTGGTGATTTTTGTCTTGTAATCTCTTCCTAGATTCTTTCCAATGTGTCTCCAGATCTTCCCAATGGTTGTGACCATGAAGCATCAATTTTTAGGATGAAGAACTCAAGAAAAATGATGAAAATGTTAATCTAGATGAGATCAACTTCAAACGCAATAAATAGAGCTTCATAAAAAAATAGGACATATTTTTGCATAAATGAGAACCATTTCAAGCTACAGACTTATCTAACTAGTTTTCAATTTTTTTTTCATAGTTTAGAAGTGTTTTTAGATTTTTAAACTACTGTTTTGATAATCTCTCATCCAAAAACATATAAACTGTAGTTATGGGTTTGACATTTTTTAATTTGAATTATATTTAAACAAAAAATAGATATGTAATTCCTAGTGGGAATTATTTATTTATAATTTATATACATTATATTTTGTAATCTTAATGTGTTAAGATGAGGGTTTTTGTAAATTTGAATACTATTTTGAAGTTGACAGCCTTGTATGTTATCATGAAGTTACTAAGTCATCTGATTAGTCGGTGATAGCTATTAAGTGCTTTTTTGTGATGGATAACTTGATTCAATCGATATAATTCTTGTCTTGAAGGGTATTTTTTTCTTTCTTATGAATATGGATGTTATGGCTTTACAATTTAATGAATTCTACGAAATCATGCACAATGTTTTATTTTCCTTTTATGATAAGACTATGTTATTATGGGTTGTGGGTTTGTAGGTTATAATTTCATGGTGATCTAACCTCCTTTATGAAATTAAGTATTTGAATGTCTGATATTTATAGTATTTATTTATTTGTTTCCTTGGAGTCTCTTGCAAACTCATAATCTTTTACATTTTATTTAAATTTGAACTTAGTATAATTGTTAGTTTCAATTAGAATTTTTTGTGTGTTGTAACTATTTTTAAGCTATTATATGTTTGAAAATTTAGAAAATCAATAGACATAGTAAGTAGAAGCATAGAATCTATTACTTCTAGGCATAGCTTTTCAAATAATAAAATCCCTACCTTGTGAAATATCACATAATATTCATTGACCTATTCCGTATGGATAAGACTTGAAATTGGAGAATTTTGGGAGTGATATCCCACTCTTTTAAGAGACAAACTTTGATATGAATGTCCTTGCTATTGTATTTTGTAAATTTTAGGGTCAATAAATTTGAAAACAAAAGGTGATATGGACTCTTCCAAGAAAAAATCTAATCCCACCTAGTGTGATGAATTTGAAATTGATGGTGATGATGAGGACTATTCCCCCCCAAGTTTGAAGTCTAAGGAAGATATGGAGTACATCCTTGCTTCCTATTATCCTAGCCTAGTAAGAGTTGAAAAAGATAAAGGGATCGCCTCTGAAGTGAGGGATTTATCTAGGCATCGAAAGTGGAAGAAAGGGAAAGAAGGGAAGAAGGTGAAAAATAATTGTAGCCATTTGGAGGAGAAAAGGGGGTAAGATAATTTGTCAAATCATAACACAAAGGACCTTAGTATTGAAGAACTTGATATTTAGTAGAGGATAGTTTTTGATTGCTGGTAAAAATAGGTTTTATGCAGACCTAAAACCCCTTACAACCATTACAAAAAGGATAAAAGAAATTAAATTTGTAAACAGAAATAGGACTAAGACCTAGCCCGCAACACCCAGAACAAAAATAGAAAACTAGAAAAAAAATCCAGAAACTAGCTAGGGCCCCCAGCAACCAAAAGCCAAAAAACAAAATAGAAAAAAATAGGGTAACAAAAGGAACTAGGAAAACTCTAGGAGAGTTCCTTCCACTTCCTTCTCAGCCTCAGATACCTTCTTGATGGCAACATTGAAGTCCAAAAGCTCTAAAATCCTGTCTTGGATTTTCTTCTTCTTGGCAAAACATGTGCGCTTTCCCTGGCCTGCATCTTCCATGTAATCTTTTTCATCTTCAATCTTTGATATAGGGGAGCCAGTATCCAACTCCAATTTGATAGAGTTAAAACACTCCATAGCAGAACCCATGAAGATATTGTTATCCTTCATGTTTTTCTTCAGAGTATTCTCTAGGATGTCAAATCTTTCATGTAGAGTCTTCAAATTAATTTCATCCCCCTTGTTCTTTTTACCATCAACCCTGGCCGACCCAGAATCTTGATTACCTTGAATAAGATCACCACGAGCAGACAAAGCATGAAAGTTGAGATGAAGACTTTTGATTTCCTTAAATATCCATTTCATCAGACAAAACAAGTACATAGACATTGCCTTTGTAGTTTGAAGAACTCCAAATGGGGGGCTCAATTTTGTCATTGATGTCATCTTGAAGGAGTTGAACATTCCACTTCTGCATATCCACCATTCTAGAAAAAGGAATATTCCTAGAAGTAGTAGAGATGTTACCCTTCTTAGCAGTGTCTTGAATTGGGGTATCCTCCTCCTTCCTCTCTGACTTCACTTCCATAACCAACTCAAGCTTCAGAGAGATGGGTATGTCATGCTCTTCAAAACTTGCATAGTTGACCAAAATTGGAACTTTCTGGCCACCCACATCCCTCTCAATGTTTTCAAGATCTTTTTCCTTTCTCCTTGGTGACATGGGCACACAAAGAATTGTCCTCATCATCACGAGAGACATTTATTGAGATCAACACAAAATCCTTACTCTCATCTTCAGACTGGGACTAGGGGATATAATCAGTTTCTTCATAACAATCAGCACTCTCACCATCCAAGTTCGTGTCCATACCTTTATTTTTTTCAAATTTTACTTTTTTAACTGTTGGCTTTGCCGAATCCTCCCCCACCTAGCCTAGTGGTCTCAACTCTATTAATCCAGCCCTTAACAAGGTTGAAGGTGATTGAAATGTTGTGATCTCTATTGAGGATGGTAATTACGATGATGATGATCTAGTAGATAAGTTTGGTGATGTAGAAATGCTTCCATAAAACTATATTAATGGTCAAGCCAACTTTGTTAATTTGTGTGTGTCTAAAGTTAATTTTATCAATGATAGTGTGAATTTATATATTTCTAGGGTAAGTGACTTTGAAAATGAGGGGGTAAGATGTTGGATAAGGATAGCTCTAGAAAAATGATGGCTTTAATTTAAGTATTTGCTAAGGATGTTAACTATATAATAATTGACCAAGAATAAAAAATTAAGATGCTAAAAGAAAGAATTTATAATTTAAACAAAATGCTCAAGATGATGGTCTTTGTCAATAGGTTTAAAGTCCAAAGTAGAAATATGGGCCCTAAGGTGCTCAATGATGAAGTGTAAGTCTTCAAAGTTCGTGTTGTGAAAAAAAACACAAATTTGTGCTTTGAAGGTATTGACACTACCAATGACGATGTGGGTGCTCCTAGTGATCAAGGTGAAACTTGTTTTATTATTCTATAAGTGCCCTTGGCTAGGACTTGTAGTCATTCAAGAGTTACTCTTGATCGATCCAAAATCATGCATAATGTGATGGATATGCATGATCAATTGATTAATAAAAAAGTGAAGGTTTCTAAAATCCTTAAAGAATTATAGTAGGGTGTCTTGGGTATAAGACACTATTTTTTTGTGTTAGATTTTCTACTTTTTGTTCATGATTTGTTGTCAGGTTCTATTTTATTTTCCTTTTCCATTGGAAGTATTTTTTTGTAAATGATTTTGAGATCCCTTGAAAATTTATTTTATTTTAGTAAAAAACTTCATTATTTTATCATTTCAAATACTACATGCTTTTTAAACTAATTTTCATGAGTACTTTTCTGCCCTTTTATACTAGTTTCCTTGGAAATTAGATATTTTACGTATTCTTCACACATAATAAATGTTATTTATTTATTTTATTTATTTATACTTTCTATAGATCATAAGAATCCCTCTACCCACAATTTAAACTATTATATTGTTTCACATTTTGATTGTAAACTAGAAATTATGAGCAATAGAAGAAAATGAGCATTTATTTCTCTTCATGCTATATTTTTTTATTGCATGGGGTTTTGAAAGGATCCCTCAACCTTAGAATGGTTTTTACTAGCTCCCATAACCTGATATATGAGTTTTGCATGGATTCCATAACCAGAGGCAGAGACATTTTCCTTAAGTCAACCAAGGGCCCAAGATCCAAACATAAGATTTAAATGCAAGAGTTTTTTAAAGGTTTCTCTAGCCTTCATTATGTACCACTTAATCACAAGAATACCTTAACCTACATCATAGCACTCTACATCAATAGAATACAAACCAAGAGAAAGAAAACCAAGGACTGTTCAAATTTTCTTGACCAAACAAAACTCCACCTTCGTAAGAACTATATACATCTCAATAGGAAACATAGTTGAAATTGAAGAAACCAAAAAATTATAGGTATCCTAGAAAAGTAAAAGTAGAAGAGAGAGAACAAGAACATTATCTCTTATCCACTTAAAACACACAGAACCAAACTTCACCACAAACACCACAACCAATAGCCAACAAATGCCTACATTAGAAAGAGAAGACAAGAAAAAGGCCTCCCAATCTAGGGAAAGGGGGGGAAGGTAGTGAGAAAAATAAATCCCAACATCTAAAAACATTTACAACCATCCACCACTAACAACCCCTCAAAACAGAGCTAGGAACCTATAAAAGAAAACAAAAAAATGGAAGAAAGAACCCAATACTGAGATGTGGTAAAGATGGTCATGATCACAATAAATAACAAATCCTTGAGATTCTCACACTCAACAACCACTAAAAACATTATGACTAGGAACCACCAAACACTTGCACCAAGAAAAAAGAGTATCAAGGTAAAGGAGACTCAATATAGAAAGAGAAGAATGAAAGGGCCAAAATTATCAAACCTCTTCCTCATAGGAAACTCATCCCTAAAAAAATCTTCCAATTGTTAAAACAAGAATCAAAATACCCAAGATATTATACCTCTTGAAAAGAAAAAAAAAACCTCTAAGGGAACTCCAGAAGGGCTCATGAAATTTTAGTACACAAAGTTTGTATAATAAAAGAAAGAGTCCTCCTGCCAAAAAACTACCAAAGACTGCTCAAAGCTATAAGTCTACAAAAATGTCAACAATGTAAAGTGCCTCTCCAACCCCTTAAAGTATACCACCCCATCAAAACTTTCTAAAAAATACCAAAAATCATAAAATCCATTATAGAAAATAGGGGTAATAGCTATAGATAAGAAAGCTTCAACCATAGAAACTATTTAACTAAAAGACAATACTCCACTAAACATCCATCCACCTGAAGGCGACGAGCCAAGCTAAAAAAAAAATTGAATACTTAAGCAACCCTTTCACTAGAAAAATTTAATTATGGATTCTAAATGAGCCTAAAGAGAAACAAGACATAATATAGGAGCTCATATAAATTGGTTTAGACATCAAAAGATATCCACCTCACAATAAAGACACATCTAGCCATAGATGATAGCTAGTGTAACATGTGGATGGATGAAGCACCAGGGAAAAGTAGAGGAAATCCAACCTCATCAAAAAAACCAATCATATCCACCATAGAGTCGACCATCAAGGCACATGCACCAACTAGATCGTTCCATATCATTCTTCATTTTTCATTTAGAACCTTTTCAAAAGATTTATAAAACTCCCCAAAAAATCACATCTTAGGGTTATAACTTATGTTATTGGAAGACCATCTTCACTTTGTTTCACCCTTTTTTTTTTTTCCTTTTATCATTAAGTCAATACCTAATATTTGTCATGATAGGTTTGACTCTGCTATTTATTCTTTATTTTTTTCCTTTTGATCCTCAAAATTTAACATCCTATTGTAGTTCCCTAAGACAATACTCTTAGGTTTTCATTTGTAATATTTTCCAAATTCCAAAAACCCAAAAAAATTTGTTACATTTTCATATCCCTTAGTTTGCATTACCATTCATAAATTTTCATTTTTCAAATCCCAAAAATCCAAAAATATAATTCCGTACTATAAACCTTAGTTTGATTCCTTACATAATCATCCTTTAATTACATTTTCCAAAATCAAAATTTCAAAATCATTATCTTGCATAGCATAACGCTAAGTTACTTACCTTGTATTATCATACCCTAATTTGCATTTTCAAAGTGCAAAGTCCAAACCCATGTTTTCATAACATAAGTCTACATACCCTAAGTTGCATAATCATTTCAAACCTTTTAAATCCAAAAAATGCATTTTACATGCCCTTAGTTTCATAATCATTTAAAGCCTAAAAAATCCAAGATAAAATTACATTTTTCATATCCTAAGTTTAATTTATTTCAAAAACCTTCAAAAAATCCAAAAAAAGAAAACTGCATATACCTCTCGTAACCCTAGTTGCATTTAGAAATCATGCCTACTATAAAAATATCCAAAGTCTCCACAAGGAAACAAGGTTCATACGAACCCATGTATATTTCATGTTAAGAGACACAAGAATCCTTTGATCCTATACAAGTTGTACCTTTACAATTATAAGGTTTTAACCCAAACATGATGCTCACATCAAGTGACTAAACCTAAACATTTATTGACACAAGACAAATGGAATTCTCACAATCAAATAATCAATCTCACTCATACTTGACCCTGAATTTGGAAAAAAAAATGGCTAAAGTCAAGATCTTGGAAAAGAAGGTGAAAAACATTGAAAAGAATGTTATAAATATGTCTAAACTCCTAAATTGTCCAAAAGAAAGTTTTGGTGAAGTAAACATACAATCTCTCATTTAAAAGTAAAAAATACCAAAAATTATTTAAAAAATAAATGAGGCAAACATGAATTTCAACCAAGTCAAATAAAATCATGTTTAGGAGAAAAGTTTGTTCAATAAAGTTTCAAATCAACTACCATGCAACCAAAGCCTAAATCAAACTTCATTTAACCAATTTCCATATCAAACCTTTCAATCAGAGTGTGGTAGAATTTAACTATGGCCATCACCTAGTTTTGAAGCAATCTTCATTCCAGTACGGTCAAGTGATCCTCAAGAAAGCACACAACCTCTAATGTCATTTTTACAAAAAAATTCAATAAATACGAAGGTTTTCTCAAACAAACACAAGCCCAAGCCCAAGCTTCCATCCTTTAAACATCAATAAAGCATGATCAATGAGAAAACTATTGTTGAACATTTTTCAATCAACAAATACCTTACAACATGTAAATATTGATGTTTTATCACCAACAGAACAACTAAAGTAGAGAAAATTCAAATTTAAATCTTTAAAGAGTTTGTTTCAAAAATTGGATCATGTGTATGAAGAGAAAGAGAAAAATAATTTACCTATGTTTAGCAATGGCTCATTCCAAAATAATTACACTAATGACACAACCATCTCCTATCAAGACATTTATCTTCAATAAGCCTCCATGTCTCCCTCTATTCTATCATCCTCTAGTGTTTGACAAGTGAAATTTCCACCATCTCAATCAAGTGACACATCTATTTATATAACCTCCCAAGGGCTATCCATGGAAGAAATCCAAGCTAATCCATTTCTTGATACAAATTCTATGTCTTATTTAGATTTCTTAGATCCAATACCACCATGTTCTCCACTCCCAAATAATCCCACTCTAGAGATTCCCAGATAAAATACATCTCCCTCATGTCAAATAATTGAATCGTTCTTAGAATCACGAATGAATATCCAATATGCTACCCATTGTAAAGAGATTAATCTAAGAACAAAGAAAGAAGTCCTATAAGAAATGAGGATCAAGATCCCAACGATGACCAATCTCATCCAATTGTTTACCAAGATCTAATTTTCCTTTAACCTCATGATGACCCCACTATCTGTATCCCCTATAAAATATGATCCCACTGTCCATATCCCTCATATCCAAGAGGATCCCCTTCCATCTCACAAAAAATTGTCCCTACAAGTCTCATTGACCCTCCACCTCTGAAGAAAGATCTTTGCATCCCTTCCATTCTTCCCAATGATTACATCCAAATTCAAGAGTAAAACACCTTTAAATTGAATTCCAATGATATCTTTCCAAGCCAAGATCAAGGTGTCCTTTCACCTTCATGTCAATTATAAGATTCCACCATCTATCAAGATCCTCCTCAAGATCCCCTGATCCCTTCATTTTACTATCCTAATCCTTCATGTACACCAAAATAGTATATAATACCAAATTATCCTATCATTAATCCTATTTCATTAGAGGATTCCATAATTCATACTAATCCCCCTTGTGATTAAAGAAACTCTATGCATTTTTTTGATGAACCACATAGATTTCAAATGAGTTCATCCACTTTCATCTAGTCTATTTGAGTTCACGATCCTATTATTTGATCCATATCTTATCCACCTAAAAATGAGCTTGTGTCCAGTAGCGAGCATATAACTTGTCCAAACAAGCATTACCAAGTCAAAGGGTTAAGGATCAATGAATAAGGTGTATTAGAACCCTCTCATGTAAAAGAAAATTTTTATGGTCATGGCCTCTATAAAAAATCTCAAACTCAAGGCATTGGTATCCCTTCCAAGTCCAAATCAAAATGTATACCTTAACCTTCATCCCTTTAATCCATATTAGGTCCATATATTCCTTTATCCACTAGCTTACAATCCACTTATCCTTTCCCACTTGTAGGTTAGTAAATGGACACATCTTTGAGAACCTTTCACCCATCCAAAAGGCATAAATTTCATCCCTATCCACCTATTAATCCCATTTACTTTACAATAAATTTGGATGACAAGCATAAAGTCCATAAGTTAAGCAATCCACATTAGGTCAAGGATTGACATGTCAAATCTAATAAACATGTAAAATTGGAAAAACAAATGATCCAAAAAGAAAAGGAAATATTAAAAGGGCCATAAAGGCCCATTGAGGAAAAAGAAAATTCAAAACCTATATCAGCTCCTAAATCCATTATACAAGAAATTAATTCCAAGTACCTACAAAAGGATGAAAAATCAAAGTCCGTGTGGATTCCTAAGAAGCTGCTTGAAGCATAGTCTCCCAAAGTAAAATCTAATTTGGCATCCAATATTTCTATCCTTCCAAATCCATTTTGAGTCTTTTTTTTCTAAATTCCATATCCATTCCTCCATCAAATCCAATCTCATTTTCCTCCATCACTCCATCACCCCTCAAGGTGTGTGCCAATTTTGTTCTTGCACAGAATTCCATCCACTCAAAAGAAAGTTTTACTACATTCCCTCCATTATCTAACATCTATTTTCTATCCCTTCATCCAACTTATCCAATCCTTGTCATAATTTCTTATCCTATCATATCCAACCATCCATTTCATCTCCCTCTTTCATTGAGCTACCAACTTATTTGAGTATAATTTCATAGTCATGGTCTATTATTACATGTCCTTCAGAAGCACCATCCAAACAGTAAGGTAACTGAGTCCTCCATCCATGTCATACCATGTGTCCATTATTTCAAAAAGTTCAAAATGTCTAAAAAGTAGAAAATTCAAAACAAAAAGTAAAACTAAAACAAAGATTTTAAAAAAAATAGAGAAAAAGGAAAAATATTATTTCCTTGATGAAAATGTGGCAAACATGCATCTTGGTAACACACAAAAAAGAATAAAGAGACATAATTTCATCCAATAGTGAACACCTGACAAATAGGTGTTTTGGACAAGTACCATGATGAAAACCTAGTAAACATGTGTCATGTGTAATTTATGAACTTTTTACATTTCATAGTTCGGGGCATATTTCATCCATGTTTTCTTATCCTATCATAACCCTGTTATTATCCTCTATTAACCATGTCATTATCCTCTACTATACCTATTATTTCCTCCATTATAATATGTCCCTCACATTCCTTATCCTGTTGACATCCATATCCCCTTTTTCCAAACTTTGATCTTGACATCACATGTTGTATATTCTTTATCATGTTCACATCTCTTTAGTCCATACTCCTTACCTTATCCTCATCCATTTGGTCCATATTTCCTATCTTATCACAACCTTTGATCTATATCACCTAGCATAGTAAAAATATTTAACCCATATCCCTTCCCCTTATCAATTCTTGATCTTACTTATTCTATCCATTTCCTATCATTTCCTTATTCATATCCTATCATTTTCTTATCCAAATCCCTCTCTTGATCTTAATATAAAATAAGGATAAAATGAAAAACATGTTTTCAAAAAAACCTCTTGACATGTCCTTTCTTATGCATCGTATGCCATTCATTATACCATTTCATTACCCTATTATTTTCATGTCCAATCCGTCATCTTGGAAAAAAAATATTTTACCATTGCTTGGATAGTCTTTGGCATCTAAACAACTTCAGGGCATACTAAGTGGCTCTTGTCCTTCATCCATTGATCAGGCCATCCATCAATCCATAATCTCCCCGCCTTGCTATATACTAGAGGAAATTCAATAAATTTTTCTTATGGGGATATTAATGTCCTAAAAAAAATCAAAACATTTGTATAAGGTCAAGTGAAAAAAATTATAAAAAATGCATAATTTCCTAAACAATTCACAAAAAACCATCGCATAATGTCCTAAAATAAATTCAAATAATTCAATATGATCCTAAAGAAAGACCATAAAATTTGTATACAGTGCTAAAAAATCTCTGAAAATCACAAAAAGTCATGAAAATATCACTAAAAATCATAAAGAGTTTTGAAAAACTACTGAAAACATAAAATGTCCTAAAGAGAACATAAAATCAGCAATAAACATGTACATAAACATTTTTCATACAATCAATAAATTATCTCTAGCTTGACATACGGACACAATTTGAAAATTGGTAAACATTGTGCCTAACAATTCATGCATCGACAGATAAACTATCCAATCCTCTCAGCAAACAAAATGATTTAACTTTTCAATCAATCAATCAATTAACATCAATTTGTCCTTTATCAAACCTTTTATTTGTCATATACAAGGTATGGTATACTCAAAACCATATAATATTTTTTGTAGATGGGGTACTTCATTCCTAAAACCACCATCACCATCACCATCATCATCACCATCACCATCACCATCACCATCACCATCACCATCACCATCACCATAAAAAAAAATCAACTTTGACAATAAAATCATAATGTTTGTTGACTTGCTTGGTTAAGTGAGTCATATGCTTTGTTTTTTTATCTTTGGTCATGTTCGTATGCTACTCCAGGAAATCACTGAGTAATGAGAGAAGCCAAGATGGTTCATTGTCATTTATTTTTAATTTTTTATTTTGTTTCCGAGGTGTTTTACATGAGTTCTAGGGAAAGTATGCCCAATGCTTCTGGATGGATGCAAACATTCCTTGTTTGCAACATATCTATTTTTTCACAAATGGATTGTGTTATCATTCTGGCTTGCTATGCTAGGATGCATTGCATCTATTTACCATATTAAATAAATCTCTCTAAGATAAAGTGCAATTATGAAAGCAATTTTCATCATTACTAACTCTTCTCTATCCAATTTCTTATTTTGACTAACTTTTCTTCTTTCAATCCTAGCAATCATTTTCTTTTTCAAAAAATTGCCCTCATGTAAATTTATTCCCATTTTGTTGAGGGGACATACATCCTACCTCCATTCTGTCGATATACTTGGGCATGCTCTTCTATTTTTTATTTGAAATAACACACATTATCATAGGGTCTCAAAGAGGGGAAAAATATAGATACTAAACCATTGTTCACACCTATGGCCCCCTTTTTTTAACATGTCTTCTATATTGATTTTTTAATCTTTATCATTCACCAATATTGTATAATTATTCTATTAATTGAATAATGAAAAAATATTTAACTCATTACTAATTTTCATCCCTAATTAGCATCATATCCTACTCAACCATGTCTAATTAAATGCTTTTATCAAAGTTTAATATTTGATTAGTTTAATCTTGTTAATCAATAAAATTCATCCTTCTAGAGATAAATAACCATTAATCTATCCCCTATTGCTAAGTCATATGTCATGATAAATAAATTTAGTTTATTTATCCCCCTTCACATGTAATTTTCCTCAATTAATTAATTATTTGTTTTTCAAATTTTTGAATAAATGCATTTAAAAATTCAAATATTCGCTCCTAACTTGCCTCCATTTCCTTTATTTATGCCTCCACCCACTAATCAAGCTTACATCTCCTACTTTCTAGCCTTAAACCATCCCTTCTTATTTTTCCACTAATTTAGACTTTCATTTCCCCTTATTTGTCCTAATTGATTTCTCACGTCCAAATTATGATCCAATCATTTCATAATTTGTCACAGCCATGAACTTTTCCATTTTGCACATCAAATTTATCATAATTTGTCATTTTCCTAAATCATTAACCTATTTGTCAAATTTTGACATAATTATATCATTTTCCAAATTAAAATTTCAATTTTTCATAAATCGTGTCATTTTATAATTTAGATTCTTCAAAGGAAATCCTAACCATCGATTGGATTTCAATCTTGTCTATCTATTTTGAGTTCCAAAACTCTAAAAAGCTAGTGTATTTTCCTTTAATCTTTTAACAAACATCGTCTTTCTTAAAATCTTCTCACCATTATCATCATTTTTGTTTCATGGTTAGGTGTGTTTGTCGTGGGAGCTACATACCCAATTTTTTAGGATAAATAAATGCATTGGAGCAAGTTCAAGGGAGTTTTTTTAATTTTATTTTATGATTTTATGATTCTTACTTTATGGCTTTAATGTGAGGATATGTGTTGTTTTGTATGCTTTTAGGTTGTGATGATTTCTCTAGCGTACAGATGTTCCCAATTTCTTGTCTTACAAATGAATTGATCATTATTGAACTATGTAGATATATAGTTGATGCATGGAGGTTTATTGTGAATAATAAAAAACCTTACTTTTAATTTCCTATTAGGACAGGGGCTCATTTATCCCAATATATGAAAGTGGTTTAGTCTCTCGTACTAGAGTGGGATGATAACTCACTAGATGAGTAAACTATCGCAAGTGGAAAGTTTTACCTAATTGGAGAATTCAACAACATTCTAGGGACCCATTACAAGCATGAACCCCATTTTAAAACCACTGGGAAAATTGTGTGTATGCTTGTGAGGTTTGGCTAAGATATTTTTGCAGAGTGGATTTGGATCTGGCTCAAGATATATAAGAGATATAGATATTTGATGGTCATAAGAACAATGATTCTAATGAGAGGATTAATATCAAGTATAATATAAAAAAAAAAATTTATCAAGCTATCTTTAACGCAAATGTCAATAAAAATAAGTGAGAATATTTATAACTTAGGGAAAAGAAAATACTTAAGTGTACTAAGGATTGACTAAGTAGGATACTCAAGCTTTGAGTTCCACCTATGGTAGAGTGATTAGATAGGATTCTAAGGGTATATCATAGTAATTCCTAAGGGGGAGAAGAATCCATTATTTAAATAGGTTTTTTCTACTTCCACTTTAGGAAAAGCTTTAGGTCATGCAAGGATAGTTTCTACATAACTACCCATTCAAATTGGTAGACAAAAGAATGTAAAAGAGAAGAAAAGAGATAGTACCTCCACTTTTGTTCCTTGAACAATGAGTGCTACTATTGGTCCTTTAGCCACAAATACTCCTTCTATTTACAAGCCTATTCTCACTCTTGTAGAAACAAAAAATGTAGTTTCTTCTTTTGAGAAGGCGATTCCCCCTTTTCATAAAATTATGAATAATAATAAACCCTTTAAGAATAAGTATAAGGTGTATACATTATTGAGGAAGTAATACCCATCCATGCCCCATAAATGTGGAGGTTTTGGAGGAAAAAGAAGAAGAAGATACATGTTCTTCTCTCATGACATGGTGCAAGAAATGGACTAGGTCATGCACCGTTATGTCTTTAGCTTCTAAATAAGGAGGGTTTATTTCAAAAGAAACCTTCTCTAATACTTCACAAGAGGGGAAATCATTAGAATAAGTTCCATAAATAATGACTAAGATTCATAAATTTAAAACAAATATAGTTGTTGAGCCTAACATAAGGGAAACTCGAGAGAAGAAATAATATCCCTTAAAGGAAGATGAGTTTTATAATTTTTTATTATTCTAGTATTGTAGGTATAGATGCCCATACCCATAACATACCTACTGAGAACAATCAAGAAGAAGTGTTTGTATAGGACATGGTTTTTTATTTGGATGTATAAGGGGATGAAGATGATGATCAGATAAAGGAAGCGATTCTATAAGTACTAGGGAGAAATTGGTTTACAAGAACTTCCTCTAGAGGAGGATGAAGAAGTTCTTATAGAATATGAACCACATATCGAAGAAGAAGAAAATAAGAGGAGGTAAAGTGAGAAAAAGAAGAGGAATATGAAAATGATCCTACCCCCTAGATAAGAAGAAGAACATCAAGGTAGTTCTCCTTATATTAATAATGTTTCTATGTGTCTGCCTCAGGAGGTTCCATTCCCATAGCAGGAAGAAAAGATTAGAAGACAAGAAGGCTTATTTAGGATGGAAGCTTATCAACTACTTACTTCATACAACACTTCCATGTGTTTGTCTCAGTTTTTGGGAAGTTAAGTCTAGGAGAGGTCGCCTAAGATGAAAGCCCAAATCATTTTCTATATATGTATAGATAAGAGGGGGCACTAGAAATCCCAAGTAGTTGTTCCCTCCATTGTGAATTATGGAATAAACGGACTTTGGAGTACCAACCTAAGAAGGGAAGAAGGAACTGTTAAATTTGATGTTCACCTCTATTGTTTGAAGAATACATAATGATGAGAAGAATAAGGTCAACCTAGAGATACAAGTTACATACAAGAATAAATGATACCTTAGAAGCTCATGGTGAATATTTTTAGGATGACCCATTTTTTTCAAGGTTGTACAGAGTGGAGATAATAAAAACAACAATAAAGTGAGGACATAATAAGATATTACTTATTGTTTACAAATCCATGGGTGCAAAATTATAAATTTTGAGAGACGTGGTGTCAAATTAAGGGGATTCTAGAATTGAAGAAATTATGCTCATGTAGGATGGCTACATATAAAATTTGAAAATATCTACTACCATTTTTGAGCCAAAAAAAAATGTATGCTATATGGTCAAGGGTGATAAATATGTTTATTAAGGAAAATAGAAAGGAATGAGATGTAATTTTAGCTAGGAGAGAATGTATAAACACTAAGATCTATCATGATGAAGATTTTGTAAAGGAAATTTCTTTTTACATTTTGGTGGTCAAAAGAGCAAGCTGAATTGAAAAGTATAGATGAGATCATCAAGGAATTCAAAGTCATTTTCCATGGTTCTGGTATAAAATATTCTATTGATTTGATGACTTAGGTCAAGCATCAGTTTGCCAATATGTAAAAGGAGATTTCCCAATTTGAAAATTATAGTTTAAAAAAGGACATTAAAAAAGAATCAGCAAGTATAGCTCAGCTACATGAAAAATCTCAATATAAATGATGTGATTATTTTGCATGGTTCTTGTACAAAATATTCTATTGATTTCATGACTTAGGTCAAGCATCAGTTCGCCAATATGTAAAAGGAGATTTCACAATTTAAAATTACAGTTAAAAAGGGACATTAAAAAAGAACCAGCAAGTATAGCTCAACTACATGAAAAATCTCAATATCAATAATGTGACTGAAGAAGTCACCACTTTCCATGTTAGTTTCCTTGAGATTTTTTCAAATATTTATATTTATAGAGATGAATTTTGAGATTAATTTTACAGATTTTGAACTAGTCGCTAAGAGGAAAATGTAGAAGGAATTTAAGGAAATCCTTATTTTGTTATTTTTGGTGATTTTTGTCTTGTAATCTCTTCCTAGATTCTTTATAATGTGTCTCCAGATCTTTCCAATGGTTGTGGCCATGAAGCATCAATTTTTAGGAGGAAGAACTCAAGAAAAATGATGAAAATGTTAATCTGGATGAGATCAACTTCAAACGCAATAAATAGAGCTTCATAAAAAAATAGGACATATTTTAGTATAAATGAGAACCATTTCAAGCTAAAGACTTATCAAACTAGTTTTCAATTATTTTTTTCATTGTTTAGAAGTATTTTTAGATTTTTAAACTACTGTTTTGATAATCTCTCATCGAAAAACATATAAACTATAGTTATGGGTTTGACAATTTTTTAATTTGAATTATATTTAAACAAAAAATAGATATGTAATTCCTAGTGGGAATTATTTATTTATAATTTATATAAATTATATTTTGTAATCTTAATGTGTAAAGATGAGGGTTTTTGTAAATTTGAATACTATTTTGAAGTTGACAGCCTTGTATGTTTTCATGAATTTACTAAGTAATCTGATTAGTTGGTGATAGCTATTAAGTTCTTTTTTGTGATGGATAACTTGATTCAATCAATCTAATTCATGTCTTGAAGGGTATATTTTTCTTTCATATGAATATGGATGTTACGGCTTTACAATTTGATGAATTTTGAGAAATCATGCACAATGTTTTATTTTCCTTCGATGATAAGACTATGTTATTATGGGTTGTGGGTTTGTAGGTTATAATTTCAAGGTAATCTAACCTCCTTTATGCAATTAACTGTTTAAATGTCTGATATTTGTAGTATTTATTTATTTATTTCCTTGAAGTCTCTTGCAAACTCGTAATCTTTTACAGTTTATTTAAATTTGAACTTAGTATAATTGTTAGTTTCGATTAGAATTTTTTGTGTAGTGTAATTCTTTTTTAGCTATTATATGTTTGAAAATTTAGAAAATCAATAGACATAGTGAGTATAAGCATAGAATCTATTACTTCTAGGCATAGCTTTTCAAATAAGAAAATTCCTACCTCATGAAATATCACATAATATTCATTGACCTATTCCGTATGGATAAGACTTAACATTCGAGAATCTTGGGAGTGATATCTTACTCTTTTAAGAGACAAAATTTGATATGAATGTCCTTGCTATTGTATTTTGTAAAATTTAGGGTCAAGAAATTTGAAAACAAAAGGTGATATGGACTCTTCCAAGAAAAAATCTAATCCCACCTAGTGTGATGAATTTGAAATTGATGGTGATGATGAGGACTATTCCCCCCTGCCCCCAGTTTGAATTCTAAGGAAGATATGGAGTACGTCCTTGCTTCCTATAATCCTAGCCTATTTAGAGTTGAAAAGGATAAAGGGATTGCCTCTGAAGTGAGGGATTTATCTAGGCATTGAAAGTGGAAGAAAGGGAAAGAAGGGAAGAAGGTGAAAAATAATTGTAGCCATTTGGAGGAGAGAAGGGGGTAAGATAATTTTTCAAATAATAATACAAAGGACCTTAGTATTGAAGAACTTGATCTTTAGTAGAGGATAGTTTTTGATTGCTGGTAAAAATAGGTTTTATGTGGACCTGAAACCCCTTACAACCATTACAAAAAGGATAAAACAAATTAAATCGCTAAACAGAAATAGGATTGAGACCCAACCCACAACACCCATAACAAAAACATAAAACCAGAGAAAAAAGCCAGAAACCAGCTAGGCCCCCCAGCAACCAAAAGCCAAAAAACAAAATAGAAAAAAAATTGGGGAACAACAAGAACTAGGAAAACTCTAGGATAGTTCCTTCCACTTCCTTCTTATCCTCAGATACCTTCTTGATGGTAGCATTTAAGTCCAAAAGCTCTAAAATCCTATCTTGGATTTTCTTTTTCTTGGCAGAACATGTGCACTTTTCCGGGCCTGCATCTTCCATGTAATCTTTTTCATCTTCAATCTTCACAATAGGGGAGCCAGTATCCAACTCCAATTTGATAGAGTAAAAACACTCCATAGCAGAACCCATGAAGATATTGTTATCCTTCATGTTTTTCTTCAGAGTGTTCTCTAGGATGTCAAATCTTTCATGCAGAGTCTTCAAATTTTTTTCATCCTCCTTGTTCTTTTTACCATCAACCCTAGCCGACCCAGAATCCTGATTACCTTGAATAAGATCACCACGAGTAGACAGAGCATGAAAGTTGAGATGAAGACTTTTGATTTCCTTAAATATCCATTTCATCAGACAAAACAAGTACATAGACATTGCCTTTATAGTTTGAAGAACTCCAAATGGGGGGCTCAATTTTGTCATCCATGTCATCTTGAAGGAGTTGAACATTCCTCTTCTGCATATCCACCATTCTAGAAAAAAGAATATTCCTAGAAATAGTAGAGATGTTACCCTTCTCAGTAGTGTCTTGACCTGGGGTATCCTCCTCCTTCCTCTTTGACTGCACTTCCATAACCACCTCAAGCTTCAGAGAGATGGGTATGTCATGCTCTTCAAAACTCGCATAGTTGACCAAAATTGGAAGTTTCTGGCCACCCACATCCTTCTCGATGTCTTCAAGATATTTTTCCTTTCTCCTTGGTGACATGGGCACACAAAGACTTGTCCTCATCATCACAACAGACACTTATTGAGACCGAAAGAGACTCCTTACTCTCATCTTTAGACTGGGATTGGGGGATATAATCAGTTTCTTAATAACCATCAGCACTCTCACCATCCAAGTCCGTGTCCATACCTTTATATTTTTCAAATTTTAATTTTTTAACTGTTGGCTCTACCGAATCCTCCCCCACCTAGCCTAGTGGTCTCAACTCTATTAATGCAACCCCTAATGAGGTTTAAGGTGATTGAAATGCTGAGATCTCTATTGAGGATGATAATTACGATGATGATGATCTAGTAGATAAGTTTGGTGATGTATAAATGCTTCCACAAAACTATATTAATGGTCAAGCCAAGTTTGTTAATTTATTTGCGTCTAAAGTTAGTTTAATCAATGATAGTGTGAATTTATATATTTCTAGGATAAGTGACTTTGAAAATGAGGGGGTAAGATGTTGGACAAGGATAGCTCTAGAAAAATGATGGCTTTAATTTAAGCAGTTGCTAAGGATGTTAACTATATAAGAATTGACCAAGAACCAAAAATAAGATGCTAGAAGAAACAATTTATAATTTAAACAAAATGCTCAAGATGATGGTCTTTGTCAATAGGTTTAAAGTCCAAAGTAGAAATATGGGCCCTAAGGTGCTCAATGATGAAGTATAAGTATTCAAAGTTCGTGTTGTGAAGGTGTTGACACTACCAGTGATGATGTGGGTGCTCCTAGTGATCAAGGTGAAACTTGTTTTATTATTCTATAAGTGCCCTTGGCTAGGACTCGTTGTCATTCAAGAGTTACTTGTGATCGATCTGAAATCATGGATGATGTCATGGATATGCATGATCAATTGATTAATAAAAAAGTGAAGGTTTCTAAAATCCTTAAAGAATTATAGTAGGGTGTCTTGGGTATATGATGCTATTTTTTAGTGTTGGATTTTCTATTTTTTTTCATGATTTGTTGTCAGGTTCTATTTTATTTTCCTTTTCTATTGGAAGCATTTTTTTGTAAATGATTCTGAGATCCCCTGAAAATTTATTTTATTTTAATAAAAAAATTCATTATTTTATCATTTCAAATACTACATGCCTTTTTAAACTAATTTTCATGAGTACTTTTCTGCCCTTTTATACTAGTTTCCTTGGAAATTAGAGATTTTACTTATTCTTCACACATAATAAATGTTATTTATTTATTTTATTTATTTATACTTTCTATAGATCATAAGAATCCCTCTACCCACAATTTAAACTATTATATTGTTACACATTTTGATTCTAAACTAGAAATTATGAGCAATAGAAGAAAATGAGCATTCATTTCTCTTCATGCTATATCTTTTTATTACATGAGGTTTTGAAAGGATCCATCAACCTTAGAATGGTTTTTACTATCTCCCATAACCTGATATATGAGTTTTGCATGGATTACATAACCAGAGGCAAAGACATTTTCCTTAAGTCAACCAAGGGCTCAAGATCCAAACATAAGATTTAAATGCAAGAGGTTTTTAAAGGTTGCTCTAACCTTCATTATGTACTACTTAATCACAAGAATACCTTCACCTACATCATAGCACTCTACATCAATAGAATACAAACCAAGAGAAAGAAAACAAAGGACTGCTCAAATTTTCTTGACCACACAAAACTCCACCTCCGTAAGAACTATATCCATCTCAATAGGAAACATAGTTGAAATTGAAGAAACCAAAAGATTATAGGTATCTTAGAACAGTAAAAGTAGAAGAGAGAGAACAAGAACATTAACTCTTATCCACTTAAAACACCCATAACCAAACTTCACCACAAACACCACAACCAAGAGCCAAAACACACCTACATCAGAATGAGAAGACAAGGAAAAGGTCTCCCAATCTAGGGAAAGGGGGGGAAGGTAGTGAGAACAATAAATCCCAACCTCTTAAAACATTTACAACTATTTACCACCAACAACCCCACAAAACAGAGCTAAGAACCTATAGAATAAAATAACAAATAGGAAGAAAGAACCCAATACTGAGATGTGGTAAAGATGGTCATGATCACAATAAATAACAAACCCTTGAGATACTCACACTCAACAACCACTAAAAACATTATGACTAGGAACCACCAAACACTTGCACCAAGAAACAAGAGTATCAAGGTAAAGGAGACTCAATATAGAAAGAGCAGAATGAAAGGGCCAAAATCATCAAAGCTCTTCCTCATAGGAAACTCATCCCCAAAAAAATATTCCAATTGTTAAAAAAAGAATCAAAATACCCAAGATATTATACCTCTTGAAAAGAAAAAAAAAACCTCTAAGGGAACTCTAGAAGGGCTCATGAAATTTTAGTACACAAAGTTTGTGTAATAAAAGAAAGAGTCCTCTTGCCAAAAAACTACCAAAGACTGCTCAAAGCTATAAGTCCGCAAAAATGTCAACAATGTAAAGTGCCTCTCCAACCCCTTAAAGTATACCACCCTATCAAAAGTTTCTAAAAAATACAAAAAATTATAAAATCCATTGTAGAAAATAGGGGTGATAGTTATAGATAAGGAAGCTTCAACCATAGAAACTAAAACTAGAAAAAAATACTCCACCAAACATCCATCCACCTGAAGGCCATGAGCCAAGCTAAAAAAAAAAAATTGAATACTTAAGAAACCCTTTCACTAGAAAAAGTTAATTATGGATTCTAAATGAGCCTAAAGATAAACAAGACATAATATAGGAGCTCATATAAATTGGTTTAGACATCAAAATATATCCACCTCACAATATAGACACATCTAGCCATAAACGACAGCTAGTGTAACATGTGGATGGATGAAACACCAGGGAAAAGTAGAGGAAATCCAACCTCATCAAAAAAACCAATCATCTCCACCATAGAGTCGACTATCAAGGCACATGCACCAACTAGATCATTCAAAACCCACATGCACAGAGAAACCCTAGAGAAAAGATCAATCCTACACAAGGGTGGAAAAAACCTACAAATGACTTGCGACCCACACAAATAATATGATGAAAAAAGAATCACTCTACACAGGCACCAACCAACATGCAAAAAGGCATTCAAGAGTACAACACTTCCTGCCACCACTACAAAAAAGTAGACATTCTCTAGACAGGAATCCACTACACCCAAAAAGAATGTTAGTGCATGCCTATAATTAGGGGTGCCAAGATGCACAAAACCCCTAAGTCACCAAGATCTAGGTCATCTTCATCCTCATCACTGTGTTCTTCCTCCCATGTAACTTTTGGTCCACCTATAGCCCCACTCACGCTCCCTCTCCCTCTCCCTCTTATATGTCATTTTTTTTATAGATAAAGCAGCAAGAGGGTGCTGGCCCATGGAACACAGGACTAGTAGCACATTAACAACATATTAATGGAACTAGTCAAAGAAGGTATAGCATTTTAGTAGAATAATCATAATCACCAAATCTAATTCTACCCCTATCAAAAACTTAAATCACAGTACTAAACCACAAGATTAAATCATAGTAATCACTACAAACAGTAGCATAAAAAGTATCAGTAATAAGCCTCACAGGGCTACACAAAAATATATGAAAACTAACTTTATCCCAAATTGCAAAACAGGGGATCCAAGGGCCAAGTCCAGCCAAAATTAACTGACCCATGGACACCAGAGATTAATTCTTCCCACCCAACTATTTAGATAGTAGGATTCTCGCCCACTCCTCCTGCAGAAACAGGAACAGGTCTTTGTTGTCCTTGTCCGCTTCTAGCCTTCCACTAGCCATCTTTTCCTACACATTACAGAGGGTCATAGCTGAAGCATGCATGACCTTAAGGGAAAATTTGTTGGTCCTCATGCAATGGTTCATCAGGTCCTGCATATTCTTCTTAATCTCCACAATGTCTTTGTCCAAATTCATGAACCTCCTTTTGAGGGTGCCTGTAAAATTGTTTTTGTCCTCCATGGCCGAGGTATGGGGCTTATACTAAGGATCATGAGGAGGACTTGGGGGTGAGGTAGGGTTATTGGGGGTTTATATGGTTCATTGGCAGTTGGGCAGAGAAGTGTTACCATTCTTAGGGGAACTCATATAGCCTTTCGAGGAACCATTCTTGGACTCAGTGGAGTGGGAGACATTTTTAGACAGGGAAAGCTCTCTAGAGGCCGTTTCCATCATCCTAATTTTACACTGTTCCTTGGAAATTCTATTTGACCTCCGATGACCCGAGCCACTTAGGTCCACCTCCAAATTAACCTGGCTTTCCATCATTTTTCATTTTTTGAGCCTAAAATCAATCTCAGGAGTGCTATCAACCTCTTTCCCCTCTTTGTATTCCACAGACTCAGAGACATACGACTCCTCCTAACCCTCCTTCCTACTGAGGGGGTTTTTAACACTTTTTTATGGGTTGTACCCTTTTTCTTAGTCAGCACAGGCTCCTGGATGATACAGATGGACTGGGAGGAGGAATGGGTGGTCTTTTCAATTTTGCTCAGTCGCTCCTCCTAGGGCATCATCCAGATAATTAGAGGGGGTTGGGGTGCCAGGAAGATAGCTTTGTGAAACTGGTAGAGACAGAGGAGGAGGCCCTGATGGTGGATAGCTCTATCAGGGTTGCTTTTAATATCAAGGACATTACTCTCTATGGAGTGTAGGAGATAGAAAGGTATGGAAATTAAATCCTTGTTCCTAATGTGATTCAGGAATGGTAAGTGGTAGTTGTAAAACACAATGAACTTACCTTCAAGCGTGAAGTACTTCATCACAATGAGACAAATTTTTGGCTAGAAGTACGATAGCTCCTCCCTGTTGAATACCCCATGTTTTCTCACCGGCAGCTCACCGTCCTTGAAAAACTATTTGAGGCTGGTAGGGTCGGCAATCTGACTGGTCTTTTTGTATTTCCTCCCCACCATAGAGAGCCCCGTCACCTTGGCTATGACCTCTTCATTAATCTAGAAGTGGATGCCCCCAACTGAGACACTCCTATTGTTCCAGGAAGAGATAAATTGTTTGGAGATTCGCTTGTCATGCCCACCTTTCATTCTTTCCATGAAACCCCAAATGCCAGTTTCTTTGCAATAATGGGTCACCAACGCATCAGAAGTGAAAGCTTTGTCAATGTTATCAGGCTCAATGCGAAGAATGTTACCTCCCATTTCAAGGGTCTGCTCTTCCAGTTCCAGAATATCTTTGAAATCTAAGAGCCAAGCATTTTTGCAGGCCATATAAAACCACTTGTTTTCATAAAGCCATTCTAAGGAAAGCTTATACATAAAATTTTGGTCTTGAAAATTTTAGAAAATAGGCTCCGTACTGCCAGATCTCACAGATCTCCAGGTGCCATTAATAGCAATAATAGCTTTAATACCAAGGATAGCCAAAAAACCCTTTGATTCGGATAGCACCTACTCCACACATTTAAAAGGTAATGATAATTATTTATGGGAATTTGAGTTCTCCTTTTCATAATCACAAAATCGCCCGAACACACTAGTACGTGATCAAGGAGGGATTCGTAATGAATATGACAGCCTGGCACATTTAAGCAGTAGTATTCATTTCTCCCATAATGAGTTGCTGAGTCATCGGAGGTAAGTCACTAATCACCTTCCAACTATTGAGGTTGATTTTTTTTAGGCCAATTGTTGTCATTGAGTCAGCAACCAAATTCCCCTCTCTGTATGTGTGACCTATAGTCGTGTTCTATAAGCTGTTGAGAAGCTCACAAATCTCCGTAATGATAGGTCTATCACACCATCCTACACTAGCACCACTCTTGACGGCCTCAACAATCACTTTAGAATCCCCCTCGATTTCCAACTGTCTAAGGTTCATTTGTTTTGTAAATTTAATCCCCCAGAGAAGGGTTGTTCCTTCTACCTAGGTGAAAGTGCAGTTATTTATAGGCCCTGCATAAGCCAGTAGGAAAGTGCCATTGTGATCTCTCAACACTCCTCCCCCCCATGCCCAAGATTATTTACTGCCCCATCAAAGTTTAATTTTGTCCTTCCTATAGGAGGGGCGGTCCATCTGGTTGCATTTCTAGTTATCCTTTTTGCATGGTCAAACATGGAGAACCTATCCAGGAGGTTCTAGCTTTTAGTAATTCTAACTTCCTAGGTAGCAGGAGGACTAGAGGGGAGCTTCCATTTAGCCATCCTGGCATTCTCACACAGGAGCTTAGTTCCAATATGGAGACAGCTATGCATACTCGAGAGGAGTTGGAGCAAGGGGTGATTGGAAGGGGATCTCCAATTGTTAAATTGATGCACTTCTCTGTCCAGGGCCCACAAGATACCCAACTTGCCGATAATTCCTTGCCAAATGTTGGTAGCATAGTCACAGTGAATGAAAAGTTGGTTTACCATTTCTTCCTCCTTCTTACGTAGGACACATCTATTTTCCATGGAGAAACCTCTCTTTATGAGATTATCTTGGGTTAGGACCTTACCGTGCATTAGAGTCCACCAGAAAAAAAAAAATTGGTGTGAGCTGAGGGATCCACACCTTCTTCCAATCTCCTGGGTTACTCTCCTCCTTACAAAGTAGGTTGTAAGTAGATTTAACAGTGAAAGTACCAGCCTAGGTTGGGGCCTAGATAATAGAGTCATCATGCCCTGAAATTCTGATATTAGTTAGGTTTTCCATGAGATCCTTGGCCAAGTGTTGTAGGTCCAGTCTGTCCCTTAACCGATTAGGTATATCAACCCAGTCTCTTTCGTTGATGTAGTTGGATACTCTAATACCCAGGCTAGGTCTGAGGTAGTCCGTGAGGGGTTTGAATTTGTGGACCAAGTTAGGTTGATTCATGATCCAGTGGTCATTCCAAAATCTAATGGACCTTCCATTTCCAATTTGCCAAAAAGCTCCTTTAGACAGAAGGGTCTTACATTTACATATGTTCATCCAGAGTTTAGATACGCTGGGGAGGTCACTATTGTGGAACATCCTCCTGTAGGGATGACCTTGGAGGTACTTAGCTTCCATTAATCTGCACCAATCCACTTTTCCCTCTATGAGCTTCCATGCCACCTTCGTAGTAAGGGCCTTATTCATCAGACCTATTTTTATAAGACCCAGGCCACCCAAACTTTTTTAGAGGTAGACAGTGTCCCAATTGAAAAGAGAAATCCTCCTATTTTCTTATGACCCCGCCCACAGAAAGGTTCTATGAATCCTTTCAAGTTTATCAGCCATGTTGCTTCTGATTTTAAAGAGGGATAGGAAGTAAACAGGGATCCCTTGGAGGGTGGAGGCCACCAAATGAAGTTTTCCAGCATTCCTTAAAATTTTCCCCTTCCAACCAGCTAGTTTCCTCTGGGTTCTTTCATGAACGGAATTCCAGAAATCTTGGGACACATCGTTGACCGTGAGGGGGAGGCCAAGGTAGGTAGAAGGGAGAAAAGCTGCCAGACACCCTAGAATTTGAAGCACCTTATTTTGTAAGTCCATGGGGGTATTGAAGAAGAACAACTAGCTCTTTTGATAGTTGATACACTATCCAAAAGCCCATGCATAACTTTCAAGGATTTGTTTCCATTGTCTAGCCTCAATCACTAAAGAATACCCAAAGAGGAAAGTGTCATCCACAAACTGTTCTAACACCACCTGAGGATGTGTAGAAGCGGGTTTGATGCCTTTTATTCTTCTAGTAGCAGACAACATACATAGATTCATGCTAAGCACATCAGCCACCATAATAAAGAGGTAGGGGAGAGAGGGTCTCCCTGTCTAAGACCCTTTTTTGAAATAAAATAGCCACTAGGGGAGCCATTGGTAACAATATAGAAGCTAATAGTTTGAGTACATTCTTGTATAATTCGGATAACCTTCTCATTAAAGCCCATTTTAGCAAGAATTTTAAGCAGAAAGGACCAGTTAACTTTGTCATAAGCTTTAGAGATATCTAGTTTAAAGGTCATACCTGGGACCTTGCTTCTATCCATAGAATGGATAATTTCATGGGTATAAATGGCCACATCTAGGATCTATCTACCCAACACAAAACCTTTCTGAGTATTACAGATAATCTTGTCTAGAAGACGCTTGATTTTGCCAATCAGGATCTTGGTAAGGATCTTGTAGAAGGTATTGTAGAGGCTAATGGGTCTAAAATCCAACATAGAAGTAGGATTTTCATGCTTAGGGACAAGCACAATGTAGGTTTTATTAGGATGTCTGAGAAGGTGCCCAGTCCTAAAGAAGTCTCTGTCAGCCCTAGTAACATCACTCCCCACAATTTCCCAATATTCCTACAAAAATGCCAGAGGAAATCCATCCGGACCAGGGGCTTTGTAAGATCCCATAGAGAAGACCACCTCCTTAACCTCCTCATCAGAGACCCACTTTGTAAGCATGTCATTATCACCAAGAGTAATAGCACTTTGGATGTGATCCAGGAGCTAGTTTTGGAAGCTGTTTAGACAAGTAGGGCCCTTTTATGAGTATAGTCCCTTAAAGTAGTTAACCGCAACCTGGTTAATTTTATCCTTTTCCTTGACTTCATTCCCTCCATCATCAATAATAGAAGAGATGGTATTTCTTCTTTTATGGATGCTGGCAGACCTATGGAAGAAGGTCATGTTTCTGTCCTCTTCAGCAAGCCACTGGATTCTAGATCTCTGCTTCCAGTAGATTTCTTCTTTTTTCAGGGTTTCCTACCACTTGTGTCTAGTCAATTCCTCCTCCACCTAAATTTGGGGTGAGTAAATTCCAAATGCCAGTTGGGCCTGGAGGGAATCTAAGGTTTCAGAGAGATCATTTTCTCCTTGTGAAAGTCTCCAAAGTTGTGTTTGCTCCACCCTTTAACCTCCCTTCTAATAATTTCAAGCTTTTGGGCTATTCTAAACATAGCAGTACCCCTGATGTTAGTCTTCCACCAAAACTTCACTTGATCCCTAAAGGATGGGTGAGAGCACCACATAATTTCAAATCTAAAAGGCGTCGGGCTGACCTTAGGGGTGTCAAGCCAGCAGAGAAGGAGGGGGTTATGATCCGAAGTAGTTCTAGGGAAGGAAGACAAGGAGGAGTTCAGGTAGAGGCTCCAAGAAGAGGTGGCCAGGACCCGATCAAGCCTCACCTAGATGAGGTGGGTACCCTTCCTATTGTTGGACCAAGTGAAGGGGTTCCCCTTTAGAGTGATGTCAAGAAGACCTATGGAAGAGATAAAATTAGCCAGCTCCCCCATGCTATCTGAGTAATCCATTAGGCCACCACACTATTTCGAGAGGTAAAGGGGGTGTTGAAATCACCTGCCAGCAAAAACTTTGCTGAATAGTCCTGATCCAGCCGATGGCCAAGATCAGCCCACAGAGAAGCTCTACCATACCGAGTGTTAGGTGCATAAATGTTGAAGGTGGTCCATTCAGTTCCATTCTTCCTGAAGGTGAATGCAAGGAAGTTAGGGGAAGAAGTAGCCAACTGACCAGTTATTCTATTAGGGTTCCAGAGCATGGAAATACCACCAGACGCACCCACAGCTTCAAAGTAAAGGAGAGCAACCCCCGACCAAAGATAAGGCGCCAGGGTAGCACAAATACTACCAGACATCTTAACCTCTTGTAAGAGTAGAACATCCAGCTTGAGATCAAAGATGTAGTGTTTGACAGCCTTTTATTTAAGGGAGCTGTTCAAACCCCTCACATTCCAAGAGAGGCAATTCATCTCTTATTTTTGAAACTAGATTCCAGGCTTTGCTGCCTACCTACTGCAACATCCCTTGTGGACCCTCTCGATCTCCTTGCCCATTCTGAAGGTCTTTCTCTGGGTGTTTCCATCCCCACATCAGCCTTTTTAGGATTGGTTTTCTTTTTTTGTGTTTTCCATTCCCCCTCCTCATCCTCCAAACCATCTAGGGAGCTGGAGGAGATCTTCTTCACAACCTTTGATGGGGGTTTAGCATCCCACTTTGGGGCTTGTAACTCAAGAGCAATCACAATGGCAGGCTATTCCTTCATAGTAGGGTTAGTCATCCTCCCCTTAGGGGGGGCATCAGGGGGGTCATTACTGGCTTTGCCAAAGGTTGGCGAACAGGTTTCCTTGAAGACAGATCAGGAGAAGAACTAGAGCACCCCAAAACTAACTCCTGGGGGGAGATGATCTCACCTTCCTTAGGTGTCGAATCATCAAATTCCATTTTGTTAGCCACCGAGGGTGGCCTCAACTCTAGCTTTTCCTCATCACCTATGGAGGGAGGAACCTCAACTATTCCTTTGTCCTTGTTCTCTTTTTTTTTATCCCGACTTGGGGGACTTTTAAGTATCACTAGAGTGGCCTCTGCTTTCGCATTTCTGGCAGAATAGGGTAGCATTTTCATACACCAATGCTTGGGTCCATTTACCCAGTTTAGATTTCAAAATAACAAAGTTGGGTAGGATTTTATTCATAGTGACATTCACAGAGAATCTAGCAAACACCAACCTAGATTTAGAATGGGTCACCTGGTCCGTAGTGATGAATGAGCCAAAGGAGTCACCTATCCATCGGAAGACTTGCTCGTCCCAATAATCAAGCGGGAGACTAGGGAGACAGACCCAAACCGGAGCCGTTCTAGTTAGGTTCATCGCCAGATTGAATCCGGGTTTCCGTTTTGCAAGGGCCAGGAAGTGCTTTCCATAAACCCATGAACCCGACAGCACACAAGACATGTCCTTTAGAGTGGTAAACTTAAACAGAAAGATTCCTCCTGGCATAGCAAAAACCAAGACAAAACCCTTGATCTTCCACTGGTTAGAAACCCATTTTCTAACCATTTCAATGGTAGGTTGAAAGTTGAAGAATCGACCAACCAGGGCCAGCTGAAAGTTAGCCATTGTGCGATTCACCACTGATTCAGGGAGCGATAGTTCAGCACCTTCCTCGGTCTGAACAAAATCAACCAGAAGAGCCTGTAAAGATTGTTGAGCTTCTCCAACAAGTGCCCCTTTCCAGTTAGGTTTAGGGGACAACGGGGTATCAGCAGACGAGGACGCTTTTTGAGATTCCCCCGTTGACTCAATCGCTGGGACCGTGACAGAGGAAATCTGGGGTCCATCAGGCCCAGAGGGTGGGTCAGCCAGGGGGGCAGCATCTCCCCCCGAGGAGGCAGGCATGGGAGCCTGCAGTTTGAAATTCGAGCTTGGGTGGGAAGTTGGGCGGGAAGTTGCAAAGCAGATGAAATTTTGTTAACATCTTCTTATATGCCATTGTTATATGTACTATATATAATATTTTACCAAATTTATAATTTTGTACATGATATATTCATTAAACTACCTAGGTTCAACCTTTTTCTCATTAGCCAAATTTCCAGTTTATTTTGAGTGGCTAGACTATGTCTTTTACATTTATTTGCAAAACGATTCTACTTGTAAAAATAATAACATTAGATATTTCTTATGTCAGAAATATCTTTTAATTTAGGATTTATTTCTTTGTCTTATTATTTTTTTGTGAGCTACATTCTCCTTCTTACCTATTTATTTACTTGGAGTTGGACCATTTTGCATGACTTCTTTTAAAAGATAATTTATATATTACCTATAAACTTTCAATAAAGGTCAACTATTTCTCCTTCCTCCTTATTTCATATTAGCTTGAGATTTGAATGCTTTTTATAAGAAATAACTATTAAAATATTTTAAGGATTTATTTGTATGTTTGAAATGAATTCAACAACTCATCCATTATCATTTTTGATAAATTTCCAATCTCTTTTATTATAATAGATATAGGGTCAAATTTTATGCTTACATTCCTAAAAAAAATTCTTTGATATCATAATCCTTGATATCCTCATAATTAATATTTTTTTTATTTTCTTGACTTTAGGATAATATTTGGAATTCTAAAATAAAGTGAGCATTCTTCATCTAAAGGATTTCAAATTCTCTTCTGAGAAACTATAACTTTATACTAACTTTACTTTATTATTTTTTTTAATGAGTTTTGAAGGATCTTGGATGCCTCATTTGAGTAGTTAGCTACTACTATTCTAAGGTTCAGATGGTTCGTCTCATTTTATACTTTAATAATGCTTAGCGATTTTACATCCTTCCTCTTACTCTTTTTTAGTAGAGTTTTCTGGACATTTGCAAAGGTTGCATATACTATCCATTTTCTTAGATTCATGATTCTATTTATTATTAAATTCAATAAATTATTTATCTATTCAATTTTTTCTTTTACCATACATTATGTTTTCTCCATTAAATATGCATGACTAATAGTAACATTTAATTTCTTTTCCTACCATTGTAAAACTCAAAATAAAACTTTGATACATTCTCAGCACAATCTATAACATTTGGCCCTAATATATATTTTTTTGGAGAAGTAAAACATATATGACCACAAAGACTTCAAAAGAAACATATTTCTAAAGCTTAAATGATATCATTTCTGTTTACATAACCTAATAATTATATAAAATATTAATAATTATATTACGAAATATCAACAAAAGTTCTAGCAAGTATTGTCAATGTTTTTAGAGCTAATGTATATGCCCTCTCAAGAAGTATTCTGTATGCTCTTTCTGATGCTAATATGCGTGCTCTCTTTGTACAATCCTTTTGGAATCGCTATCTCTTGTTTTCATTTGATTCCTCGAGCTAACGTTGGGTTGAATGAAAGAAGCAGTCAACAGTACACTACAGAGTATATCTGGTTTGAACTATCTGTGACAGTGCTGGGGTACACTTGTCTACTTGTCGAGATGTTAAGAGCGTTAACCGCCTTTTGCTCATCAATGTAGGTCCGCTGTCTTGTACAATTAGTTTTTAATTTTTACTTTTCAATTTTGTGCCGACAACCAATTCCGGTCTGCTCAAAAGATACACAATACGTCCCCACTCGCATTCCACCTCTCACCCCTATTGTCCGAAATTAGATAGCCTCTGCTTGATAGCGACAAAAGAAATGGCGTAATATGAAACACAAGCTTATTCTCGTTTTCTAACTCTCTTTCGATCTTATCCTTGTTCTATGACATACTCTATTATATGTTAGTGGTTAAACATATCTATTACTACCAGGACCCGCTTAAACATTACACACTAAGCTTTAATGTATTGTGTGCTACACATAATTATTATGGCCAATGATATTATATGTTAAATACTCATTAAATGTAAATATTTAAATTTATTTTACAACTATTTTTAATATATTAAATGTATCTAATGACTAATCTATTTATATACTGATTTATAATATATTTCATACTAATATTAATCAAAATCATTATAATTATATATTTAAAATATATTAAATACATCAATACATAGATATATTACTTATATACATGACTAAATAAATATATTCACTATATGCAACATAAATGATAATATATCTAATATAATATAATGATTTTAAATTTAATATTATTTTACTAATTATAGTATATTCTCATTAATAATAAAATATATAATTAATAAAATATTAATTATTAATATAATCGATAAATGATTATATTAATATATTTATAAAGTCATTTACAATTTAAAGTTATAATTAATAATGACCATTAAATATAATTCAAATTATTTAACTATTGAAAATTATAATTTAATTGATAATTACATTGATGTAACTATACTAGCATACATATAAAAATAATAAAAATAAGATTAAATTTCTAAAATTATCTATAAGTGATGAAAATATAAAATATATTTCATTGATTATTATGAGATTGATCTCTGATGAGGCTCTGCGTTTTCGGTGCTTGATCTGCGATCTCTTCCTGACGTTTGTGAGGTGGCATTTTTCGGCGTCTTCCCACCGAGCGATGGTCTCCAACTGGCTTCCTCCGGTGACCCGCATGTTCCAGGTGTGGCCTCTCCTTTTTTTTCCTTTAATGCATGTAGGATGAACATGGCAAATAGCAATGGCCTCTGTCCTCCAACAGAGGCCGTACCATCTAGAGTTAAACCCTCAGATCCCAAACCTGAGGCCATTAAAAACTCTTCTAACATTGCCAATCTTGCTAATGTGAAATCCTTCTCTAAGGCGGTAGCAAGCAAGGTTTTAGCCATCGATGCCAACACCAAGTTTAGCCTAGAACCCAGCCTCGGACCCTCTAAACTTGGTAAGACTCCTGGGGATGTCCTATTGCCCCCCCCCCCCCCCATTGCTCCTTATTCGGAAATGCTTGTTGAAATTAAGAAGGAAAAGAGTAGGCTTCGTGACTATGCTATTTTATTTTCTACACTGGATATTGATAAGTGTCCTTCGCATAAGTTCTTGGATGATTGGTTTCAAAATTATTGGAATTTAAAACTAGGGTTGCGAATTTCATTTTGTAGACAATTGCAAAAAGGATTGTATGTGATTTTCTTTGCTAATAGTGAATCTCAAGTTGAAATTCTCAAAAACCAATATTGGACTATCGGGAATGCTTCATTTCGTGCCCTAGCTTGGACGCCTAAGGTTGTGCATGAGGAAGTCATTGCTCTCTCTGCTCCTTGATGAATCCTGGTAAAAAATGTGCCTCCCTTTCTCTAGAAATTTATTCCCCAACATTTGGAACCCTTTGGGAAGGTTGTGCGAATGGATGAAACAGCTTGGCTAGTTCCCCACATGGATGCTAGAGTGCTCATATCACTTATGTCTAGTATGGAACTTCCACCTAACCTTTGGGTTAATATTAAGGATGACATTTTTACTTGCCCCATTGAAATTCTTGGAGGACTGAACGCTTGTTTCCTCTGTCGCAAAGAGGGCCACCTTAGGAAAGATTGCCCAATCATTAGGAAGAAGCCCTCTCTGAACTCTAATCCTCCACAGACCAAACCACCTCCCACTATTGTTCCTTCGGTCTCTAATGAAGAAAATTCCATCCGTTATGTGAATCTCTCTCTGAATCTTAACATCCTCTCCCCTTCCTATCCTCCTTCCCAAACTTTGTTAGCCTTCCCTGATTTATCTGCCATGACCAACATCTCACCACCTAATGAAGGCGTCCTTACTATTACTAAGAAGTGTAGGAGACGCACCCCCAAGGTTGGCCCATTGGCTATTGTTCTTGCATCCTCTCCTGGTCTTAACAATCATGATGTTTGCGTTAATGGAAGCGGCTCTGCTGAATCTTCTGCTACCAATTCTAAGCCTTATGCTAAGCCCTACTCCCATGAACCTAACCATGTACTCCTACCTAAAACCTTCCATGAACTTGAAAATGATTTCTCTTTGCAAGTTATCCCAGCTGGTACCTCTAAAACTATCTCTATCCCCATTCCCATTCAGACTAGACAATCAATGGTGATTGACACCCTTACCCCTGATGTGTCAGATTATGAGGATGAATTTAATGTTGACATTCATGCCTCTAAGTGATGGGGGAGACCGGTTGGATCTAAGAATAAGAATCCTTTGAACAAAAAGAATGGAGAGTCTCTCCTTACTATTATGCCTCCCTCTGATGGAGTGATTTCCTAGTGTAATACCTCTGCACATGTTAAGTCATGAATATTCTCTCCTGGCTCGAAACCCCTGATAGAAAATTTGTGATCAAAAGGTTTATCAATAATTATAACTCCTTAGATTTCCTTATGCTTCAATAAATTAAGGCTATTGGTTTTGTTCTAGATACTAATCTTAGCTACATTTGGAAAGATGCTATTAAATTTTACACATCTCACCCCAGAGGCAGAGGTGGTTCTGCTTTACTGGTCAACACTAAATGGGGCAAGGTTATTACTGATCATGGAACCTCACCCTGTCAGAGGGCCGTATGGATTACCATCTCTAATAACAATGTCGAATTCAACATATGCTCCATTTATGCCTCAAATGATCCTAAAGAAAGAGCGATTCTTTGGGAATGGCTTAGTAACTTGCCCAACATCCCTTGGATTGTTGGTGGTGATTTCGATATGGTGGAATCTCAGGATGACAAGTCTAGAGGGCTCCCCTTCTCCTGGAAAGATCACAAAAAAACCCACTGGGCTAGAATGAAGAATGTTAAAAACCTCTTTGATCCTCTTTATGGCAACAAAAATTCTAACCATGGTTTATGGAACACTTGGTGCAATTATCAAATTGGCAATTCGAGGATCTATTCTAGATTAGACCGGTTTTACTGCACCAAAAACTTATTCTCCTTCATTCTTGATAACCAAGGGAATTCTATTACTACTACCTCCACTACCCTTTCCGACCATCTTCCTATTTCTGCCCGCATTGGATTTATCCACTCCCCGGCCCGTTCTAGGAATACTAAAACAAAATTTATTCTTAATTGTAGTCTACTCCAGGATGAGGATGTCTTGGCTGCCATCTCTATCATTAGACATATTAATCTCCTGAATTTCCCTTCCTCCTCTCACTCCCATAGATGGGAGAGTAACCTTTTGGCTTGGCAAGGTCTCTTAAAAACCATTGGTCAGAAACGTACCAAGGTCTATAGGTTCTCTGACCAAAAACTTTCTGCTGATCTTCAAAGTGCTGAAGCCGATGCCCAATCGTCTCCTGCTAACCATGCCTTTACTGCCTCTATTATCTCTGCCAAAGTCACCCTCAAGAAACATCAACAGGTTAAGATTAGAGGGGAGAGGATTAGAGCCCAAGCTAATTGGATTCACAATGGTGACTATGGATCTAAATTTTTCTTTAACTTTATTAAGCATAAGCATGCTAATGAATCTATTAACAGAATTATTGTGGACAATAACATTGTGACTGATGAAGAATGCATTAAAAGTACCTTTCCTAAATACTACAAAAGACTGTTTACCTCTGAGGATTCTGATGAGGCTGAAAGAATGAGAGCTATATGCTCTCCCCTGATACCTAATATGATTTCCAGAAAGGATGTTGATCTTCTTTCCCAAGATATCTCTATTAGTGAAATCAATAAGGCTATTAACTCCCTCCATAATGACAAGGATCCTAGGCCAGATGGCCTCCTAGTGGAATTCTTCAAAGCCAACATTGGCTGGATCTCCAAAGACCTGCAGAAAATTTATGCTGAAGCTCTTGTTAACGGTACCCTGGGATCGAATATTAATAGGGGTATTATTAAACTCATCCCCAAGGATGGGGACAAAGCTCTTATTAAGAATTGGAGGCCTATCACCCTCCTCAATGTCTCTTACAAGATATTAGCCAAAACCCTAGCTCTTAGACTGGTGGACATTCTTCCTAATTTTATCTCTGTCTCCCAGGCAGGATTTATCAAGGGAAGGTTTATTCTTGAGAACCTCATCACTGGCTGGGAAGCCATGAACTGGGCTTCTTGTTCCCAAAAAAACTTGGCCTTGCTTCTCTTGGACTTTGAAAAGGCCTATGATATGATTGAATGGAGGTTTATAGTTATGATGCTTAAAGCTTTTGGCTTCCCTAATGTCTTCTGTGACTTGGTCCAAGTTCTGCTTAAAGACGCTATGGCCCATGTAGATGTTAATGGCTCTCTCTCTGAGGCCATCCCACTTGGGAGATCCATTAGACAGGGATGCTCCTTGGCCCCTGCCCTCTTTGTCATTGCCTCCAAAGCTTTACATTACATTCTCTGAGATAACTCACTGTCTCCCCCTATTAAAGGCATATCCCTCCCCAATAATGATGACCTTATCAACTCCCTGTTTGCTGATGATACTGCCATCTACCTTGAGTTCTCTATGAACAATTTTGACTACCTCCAAGCCAAACTTAAGCTCTTTTGTTCCATTTCTGGTGCAAAGATCTCGCAAGCCAAGTCTATATGTCTTGGTAGATTGGATGACCCTCCAGACTGGTTTGAAATTCATAAATTTTAATGGGGTGGGCCGCACATGATTGTAAAATATCTTGGTATTCCCTTCTCCATTGAACCCTCCCTCAAGGATATGTGGCTCTGGATCAAGGAAAAAAACACCAATAAACTAGGCAAGTGGCATAACAAATTTTTATCTTTAGCTAGCCGTGTTCAAGTCTGTCAGAAAATCCTCTCTTCTTATAACATATATTTCTCCTCTACCTGGATGTTCAGTAACTATCAGATTCAAGAAATTCAAAAGGATTCCAGGAACTTCTTGTGGTCTGATGGCAAAGGTCGAAAAGAAATTCATGTTGTTAATTGGGCTTGGTGCCATACTGATAAACTTATGGGGGGTTTGGGGCTGAAAGATCTTAAAACTCAAGGGGTGGCCCTAGCTGCCAAATGGATCTTTCATTCTATGAATGGTTATGATCCATGGAAAATCCTTGTTAGGCATAATATTGAAAGGGTTGTTCCTAAGCATGCTAAAAGTTGGAAGAATCTCCCTTTCTGTGATTTGATTCTTGGTGATTTCCCTATTGCTGTTCAAGGTTCTGTCATTTTCAAAACCATTTGGAAAGCTTGGGATCTTGTCAAGAATCATATTACCAATAAGGATTTCCATGATGATAAGTATTTATATGGTGAAAGATCCATCCGGTGGAATCTCCACTTATCTGGTAAACCCCTTGCCCTCTCCCAAGGGTGCTCTACTAGGCATTGGAACAATCTTGGCATTTCTCAACTTGTTTCTCTCTTTGAAAATGATACTTTTATCACCTAGAAAGATATCAGGAGTATATTTGGCATCCCTCCATCTCAAAAGAAAACTTATAACATGATTGCCAAGGCTATATTGAACCTTCCTTCTGACTGCAGTGTGGACTCTCATATATTCCTTCAGTGTAAATGGCCTGATGGAGTTGTTCTATCCAAAATCAAAGCTAGGAATATTAATAAGGTTATTGGATATAATAACTCCATCATCTGCCATGTCAAATTGATTTGGTACGCCTACCTTGATCTCAAAGATTGGAATAAGCTCTTTAATAAACTTGGGAAAGGCTCCATTGACCCTAAAATTAAATGCTTTCAATGGCTGGTCATTCTGGACAGGTTACCCATTAGAGGGAATAAGCACATAAGTGAATGATGTAGTTTATGTAAGCTACTGGAAAATGGCAGGCACATTCTTCTTGACTATATTATTTCTAGGAAAGTTTGGAATATGTTTGGTATTTACTTTCCTATTGAGGTTCATATTATGGACATTATCACTGGTAATATCAATGGCATTAATAAGGACACTAATCTTTTCTGGAATATTCTATCTTCTAATATTCTCTGGTTGATCTGGAAATGCAGGAATGAGGAGAAGTACCATGACATCCCCAGGCTTCTTATTGAGTCCTTTCTTAGACTCGCGTATTTTAAAATTTTTGTGCAGGTCCATGCTACGATGATGATGGATAAAGATAAGCTGAAAAGGTTTCTCAAAGATGGCCATGCTACTTTCTTCGTCTACGAGCTTAAGCATGGATATGAATGGGAAAGAAATATGAAGGATTTCAAGACTTTTGAGAAGGCCTGTGTTAAACTTAATAAAGAAATCAGAAAGAATCTCAAATCTATAAAAGACCAGAACCTCATGCTCAACCAGATACAGGAGTTGAAGAACATGGCTTGGATGGAGGGACCTTTGGGATGGATGGCATGGGTTGATACCCACAGTGACATTCTGCACTAGTCTCTTTGTTGTTCTCTTTTGTGCTCTTCATGTTCTATTTTGATCATAGTTAACTCTACTTTTTTGACATTGTTGTCGTCTTTGTGGGAGTGTTTGCCTCCGCTATGAGGGCTCTCTTTGTTACAACCCTCTTGGAACCTCTTATTTTTGTAATGTTTCTCTGATTTAACTATATCTAATACAAAAAAAAATTATCTATAAGTAAATGAAATGAACATTAAATATTTTTTAAAAAAAGGAATTTAAAATATTTTATAATTTTTATATAATATTTAAACATTAAGTTAAATGAATATTAAATTTATACACTTAATTATATAAATATATGAAATATTAATTATAATATGTAATAATATTAAGTTACATATTATTTAACTAATAATATGTTATCATTAATATTAAAAATATAATTTAAATAATATTAGGTTTTGTGAAACTGAATTGTGATGGTGCCTCTTTTTGGCTCGATTTGGGTAGAGTAGTATGTTACTATATCAATTTATCTATATAGGCTACAATCTGAGGTATTCTTCCATGTTCTTTCCTACCGGTATGCCCACCTGAACTAGGTTTGTAAATTTTTTACTATTATTAATAATATATTTCATGGCTTAGCCACTTTTACCAAAAAAAATAATTACAAAAAATAATGATATATAATATAATTTATGTAAATACTAATAATAATTAACAATATATATTTGTTATCAAATATATTATTAAATATTAAATATAATAAAAACTATTAATTAATATTTATTAAATATAAATTAAAATACATGTTAAAAAACATAATAGCAAAATAAATTTAAATATTTACATTGAATTAATATTCTACATGTAGTACATATCATTTGGCATACTAAGTTTGTTGGGCATCATAAAAATATTAATAGTAAGAAATTTTTTACAAGTATATATGTCTACAAAGACTAACAGAAGAGGAGTACGATAGTGAGAAGAGAAGTTAAAGTGGGCCTCACTTGAGACAACACACACTAAGTCAAAACTTAGTGTGTGATGTCTAAGACCAGCCCTAGTATAGGGAATGCCAAAGATGCATTATACAATTGTATTTATACTTCATCTTTACAAACTACCCATATGCGATCATTTTATCTTTAAAATTTCTTATTCTAGGAAAGTTTGATAAAAGGGCAAGCAAGGTTTAGAAGGAATCGTCAAAATATTAGTCATATATTTTGACACTTAGAATTGTAATTATAAAAATAAAAACAAAAAGAAAAATTTATAATTTTTCACTTGACTATGACAAAAAAAAATTGATAACACTTCTAGATAGTTATTTATACATTAAATTTGAGACTTACATAGTCTAGAGTAATCATTTTTAAAAATGAATGTCTCTATACCAGAAGATGATTGTCCTAGACTGAACCCCATTAGGTTTACAAAAGATATAAATAATGATATCTGAGTCAAACAAGGTTTTCCACATTCTCCTTTCTCGTTGTCATTATTTCCATGTCATATAGTAATGCTAACAAAATTTTGTTGACTACATTTTTGATACTTTTGATTTACAATTAAGTTCAAGTGAATGCTTCTAATATGAGTAAGAATGATGCACATGCAACTAATATTATTTATAAACAAAGATTGGTTGAAATGGTTTCATATTATTATCATTTTACACTCCCTAAGAATGGGTCATCTAACATAGCACAAATTTTTACTATGGTCATCATTGATATCATTTATGCTTACTCAAGCATTGATTACCTAGTATCGTGTGGCTTAGTATTGTGATCATTTTGTTGCACTACATGAACTACCTAATATAACATAAATTGTTAGGCAATAGAATTCATGTCATCTCCATGGACCTCTAGCATAATACAACTTTCTAGTTGGTAGACCATCGATCCTCCTCTCAATAGTGTATGATCTTATCTATTTTAGTAAATCTACTTATGCTCTTGCAATAACATTTTGAGAATGATACTATTGCTTGAGACAACCTTTACATTGAGGTTTATTCACCTAGTTAACTTGAAACCTTTTGATTTCTTTACTAATAATGTTGTATTCTTTGTATATTTGTATATATTTAAATGTTTGCATGGACAAATAGGAACCTAAGCTTGTATTTCTCTCAAATCCTTGATCTCTTTATCTCTACTTTGCCACAAGTATTATCATAAGTTTATACTCCCACTAAAGTGGGGCTAAAATGTAGTATAGTAATTGTATCCTTTTACTATTTTACATTATATTTGGCCATTACTTTAGTGTCCCTTCTCTTAGTTTATTCTTGTCCTATTTAGGCCTTATCCTATCCATATGGTATCATATGTTAATATTCAAATCAAATCGCATGTCATTGATCCTTATACTCTACCACTACCTTCTTTATTCCTTGTGCAAGTGTCAGATAATACTTTATGATCCAATTTTGATATTTCCATTTGATCATTGGAAGTCAACCCTAACTCATAAATAGCTTTAGAACCCTATACACAAAAATTATGTATCATTTACAATGTCTAGGAAGATATCGTCATAGATTCCTAAAGATATTTTCAATCATATCCTTGTCCTTGATATTGTCATAATGAATATTTTGTTGATTTGTTCGATTATAGGATGTTAGGTGTAGTTCTAACATAGACTAAATTTTTATCACCTAAAGGGTTTCAAATTTTCTTTTAAACATCTACAATTTGATTAACTTCATTAATTTCTTTGTGTGATTTTTGAAGAATCCTCGATGCCTCATTTGAAGTTAGCTTATGCTAACCAGTGATGATGAATTTGGTTTTTTTTTATATATATAGATAATCTCTAGAGATTTTACATCCTTCTTCCTAGTCTCATTTTTTGGATTTTTTTGGGCATTTACGAAGATTACATCTACAGTAGCATTTTAGAGATTCATGATTATATTTATAATTAATTACAATAAAGCATTATCCATTTAAATAATCTTCATTTTTTTAACTTAAATTATTTTTTACATATAATATAAATAACTACAACAAACTTTTAATACCTTTTCCTACCATTCTAAAACTCGGAAATAAAATTGCAATACCTCTACCTCTAAGCTCAATACAATTTATAATAGTTAACTCTACAATAAATTATTAGGAAAATAAAAATAAATGAGACCACCAAATGTTATAATTATATTACAAAATACCAACAAAAGTTCCACTTGCTATTGTCTATCATTTCTCTAGAGCTAATGTATGTGCTCTGCCAAGAACTATTGTGTATGCTCTTTCTCAAGCTAAAATATGCACTCTCTTTATAATTTGGAGTTACTATCACTAGTTTGCATTTGGTTTCTCAAGCTACCACTGTGTACTTCCTTGTACCTAGTAATGTATTTTTTAACGCCTTTCCCTATTCTTTAGAATAATTTTTCTGTTAGTTTTTTTTGCATTCTTTCTTTTCTATTTTCTATTTTGTACTCAATTTTGGTTCATTCTTGTCAAAAACGAATTTCCTCTAAACAATATTTTCAATAAATTTTTAAAATCTTCATATTGAGTTTGAGCTTTAAAAAATAAACAAAATTATGTTGTAAGAAAGGATCTTTCAAAATGGGTCTCACCACTAGTGTGTTGGTTAAGTGATGGTGTTGTTCTGCCTGTGAAGGTTAAAATTCACATTGGGCCATTGTGCTCGTGGGTTTGAGTAGGTTTGAGCATCAAGTTTGTTAAATAGAGATGATGTGCATTAGTTTCAAAAGACTAATGTCATACCAATGTAAAACTCTCAAAATTCCAAGAGATATTAGATAAGAATGAAAGATGTCTCAAAAATTAATTCAAACCAACATCATTTGTTTCTGACAAAATTAACTTACAATGCAAAACAAGAAGAGCCTTCGTTACTCTATTACCTGAGAACACTTACGACACAAGAGACCGTCCAATTTGAAGGAAAATTTCTATTTTTTTAACGTTCCCTTTAATAATGTATTGTCAAATAGATTGTGTATTAGAAACCCTATTTTTTCCTTTTTTTTTTATGAATAGATTATTTACATTACATTTATAATTTAAAGTACACTATTAAAAGAAATAAAAAATCTAGAGATAATGAATCACCCCACAAGAGTCAATGCAGCCTACGTAATATTTGTCCACTGCATGAGAGCACTAAACCTAACGGATTACAAGTCTGCGCCGATGTATCAAAGCTCAGGCGGCGCAGCTTAGGACGGACAACGAAGAAAATTCCGTGACAGAACTGGGCCACACCTGTCTACTTGTCGAGAGTTTAACAGCGTCTCCTGCCTTTCACTCATCAATGGAGGCAGGCTGTCTTCTAAAAAATTGTTGTTTTGCTTTTCAAGTTTACGCCAACTTCTGATTCCTGTATGCTCAAAAAAGAGAGAAGTGATTGAAGCTAGAAAGTCAATACGTCCCTACCACTACAGTCCAAAACTATACAATGGCGAGCTAAGGGAGGGTATGAAAAAACGATATTATCCGATATCTCCAAGGGTTGTGCTCCACTAAATATGAAACACAAGCTTACTTTTCTTTTGTACCACTCTTTCGAGCACAAGGAATGCCTAAGGATGCATTTGAAGGATTACCCAGCATCTCAAAGCAATGAGATAATCGCAAATTCGCCGGGATATTTTGACCGGCTACGGAAAGTTTATAGGATCGTTTAGAGGCATAAGCCATTGGAGTGTAACGACTATACTAATTAGGAAACTGGTGCGATAATGGGCTCGTGACTTGACCGAAACAAATACGTACATGCCTTTATCGCTAGTCAAGAAGAATGATTGTTGCTGGGATTTGCTGTCCTAATCAAACTTTTTGTCTTTTGGAAATCCTATGAACCTTATAATCCCTCCTTTTCTGTCTATGATTTAATAAGGCTGAGTTGACAACACTGATGTAAAACGAGTACTTTCGGCATTCATGTCCTCCTCGTGTGCTTATATGACCAAAAAAAAAACGATAACCGACATGAGTAGATATTTTATGATAATAACTTAGAACTTTCCTTTTAATATGTCTTATGACAAGAGAAAGGTGAGGGAAAACTTTTTCATCGTTGTGGGTAATACGTATTGTTAATCTCTTTAACATTCTTACTTCTTGAATACTTCAATAGGTATCAATATTTTATATTATTAGAAGGAAGTTTTAGAAAGAAACATCCAACAATTAGTCATAAATTTTAATACGTACAATTAGAATTATAAGAGAGCGAGCTCTTATAAGAAAAAATTACTCTGGTTTAGTTGATTATTGAAAGCAGTTCGGTAACATTCGTAGCCAAATGTTTATGTATCGAAGTTGTTTATTATTGTTTAGTTGATTATTGGAAGCAGTTCGATAGAATTCCTGGTCAAATGTTTATGTATCAAAATTGAGACTTTAATATATATTACTCTATTAGAAGATTCTCCTCCTCCCCTTATACTTCATTACTCTAAGGATTAGTGTAAAAATGCAGATAGATCTCGAATCTCCTTTACGGGTATAGCTGGAATACTTTAATTTCATAGATCACATGCTATTTGAGTATGCATACTAGTTATATTTTCCTTCAATTTGGTATCATAGGTATTATCATATTTTGAGGATTTGTCTCCTTGGACTATTGATCCTTCTTTTAGTGGAATATTTGGAATTGATCTTATTATTTAGGATACCAAGATTTTTGGCACTTAAAAGACTTGAGTGTTGGTGTAATACTATTTGATCGTGTAACCATCACAACTATTGTACAGTTGTTCAAACATAACTATTGTTTAGTTGTGCTCAACTATCTATCCCTTAATTTTATATATCTTTGCATCATATGAATCAATCGTCAAATCAAGCTTTCACCGTATTTATTCGGAATCAAACCCAATGGATAATCTATATGGTGTCTTGAATGCAATGAATTGTACTTCTGTATTAAAGGTGATGTAATTCTAGAAGTAGCATTCCCACATTGGACTCCACACGATAAAGCGAGGATAGGGAGCCAGTGTTCACAGTTGTTTTGAGACAATACATAAAAATACCAGTAAGCCACCCATGTGTCGATAATGGCGTAAAGTAGTAGGAGCAAGATCTATGTTGTAAACAAAATAATCTGTTGTTTTTTCCAGTCATGTCATGCATACAACCAGGTACACTTATAAATTTCCACCATTTAATTACTATCATTGTCAAAGTAGAATGTTGTAGAAGACTCTCTACTAGGACCAAATGTATTTAGCAATTAGATTATTGTTATTTTTTACACTTGTGTGTGCCATTATCATTGAAAGAAAGGAGAATTAAAGGAGACTCACTGCCATGAGAAGACCCATCTGAATGTTGGCGTAATACATTGGTCGGCTGCTGGAGTTATCTTACTCCCACCGATTAGTAATTGCCTTTTTTTTAACTCCATTCGCTTGACTTTTGGGCCTTCCCATATGGGCTTAATCTTAGTGAACGTGTATATATAACTTGTTGTTGAAGATTTCTTATGTTGCTTTGTAATTTAAAATGAAATCCTTTTGTCGAGTCTCTACCGAGATATCTTAGTCTCAATTGTACGTCAATTAAAAGAAATGGAATAATAGTTGTTTTTGCTCTAAATATTGGTGACAACGTGAAAGAACAGAAAAACATGTTAATCATTTTATTTCATCTGTTGGGTTACTAATATATATAGGCAAGCAATATCTCCATTGAGTGAAGACGAGGAGAGCTATAGATCGAGGAGTACACCTACAAGTATTACAACTGACTATTTAATCACACACTTTAAGCTAGCATGGAGAAATAAAGATGTAAGTTCTGGGGCATGAAAGTTCAAAAGAAAATTTTATGGTCTGTTGCTAGTCTCAACCGTATTTTTCCTTTTGACATGCTATCCAATGTTGTAGAAGTTGTCTTTGTGATTGAACTGTCACTGCTTCATGTAAGTACATACACTATTTATTTCTTCATGGTGCTAGTTTGATCATTTCCATTTTATAAAATGGAAATTCTATTGGATAAACATTATATATTTAATTTCTACACATAATGAATGAAAATCCAAATGCAATTAATAATTAAGAAGTTTTAGCGAATAGTAAGTGGAAGAGAAAATACATCTATATATGTACGTAAATTATTCAGTTGGAATAACAGAGATGATAATGAAAAGGCTATTATTAGTCTTTTTCTTTTGAATTTTGAACTTTGTCATTTAGATTTGGATGTTTCATTTCTAGATATTTGGGATAATCTAAACAAATTATTTTGTGCAAAATTAGTTAACGTGAAGTTTCCTTAAAACTTCAATTGTCTATATTCAAAAGAGAATATGGAATCACAATCTCAAACCATATAACTAATTTGAGATCCCTTATTAGAAAATGCTAACATAGATTAAGGCTCGAGTAGATGATGACTATGCTAAGCCCATCATGTCAAATAGCTTGCCTTCAAAAATGCAGTAATGTTGTTTGTACACTTAGTCAAATAACATCACAAACCATAAAAGATATGATTTAAACTCTTCTAGCAGAAGAAAAGAGGTCCAAGAAAGAAATAGAATATTTTCTTTAATTGGATGAACTACTATACTCACGGAGCAATTATAAATTATAAATTGAAAGAAAAAGGGTCACATAGCATGGGCATCTAGAACTTGAGCTAGTGATGTTCTTAAGAGAATAATGAAAGAACAAGCCAATGACATAAACTTGGCTTGTTTTGAGGATGAAAATACATTAGGTGATAAAGTAGTTAATGATTATTTTTTCCCTAAATCACAAATTTGTACTTTGAGACCCCAGTTTTAGAGCCTTGGCCCCAGAGGATGCATAAATTTCCATCATATCGAGTCGTCTTCTCACTTTGAGATGGTGATCTAAATCAGAAGTATTTTTAGCATTTTTGGATTATAGTTTTTTTTTCTTTCTTTGTTGATGCTAACAAATCTAAAGAGTGTATAAATTATGAAGGTCATGTTTTGAAATAGGTTTGGAATGTTTTGTTGAACTCAATATAATTTGATGTCCAATCATATATACAGTATATGATCAATAATTATACCCTTTTTTCAGTCATTAAATAATGATAGAGGTATGTTGTATCTCCTAGAGATCATTGTTAAATAATTATACTCTTTGATTTGAGTGTTTGAGATTCAGAGCTCAAAAATATAGCTTGATGGAGCCTCGCTTAGTTCAAGATTCTCTTCTTTAGGAAAATATTTTATTAAAATATGTATCCATGTTATGTATTCATCATTTTTTGTTATATAAGTGTTGGGGGATCCCTAGGGCAAGGTGAATTTGGTGTTTTTACGATAAATGTATCAAGGGGTGGAACATTGGTGTAATACATTAGTTGGTTATTGTATTTATCTAGCTATTAGCAAATTGTAACTACCATTTAGTGATTGATTTCACATTGTATAAATCCTCCTCATATTATCAAATAATATTATCAATTTCATTCTACATGCTCCATCATTGAGATTAGGAAGATATAAGGGAAGAAATATATTAGGTGAATGAGTCTATATACTTACAGACAGTATGAAGGTATTCATTTTATTTTAAACATTTTGTTGATTACTAATCCTATTCTATTTGAGAATAACTTAAGAAGACACATAGAAAGGGATGAATCAAAAGTTTCAAAAGTGATTTTCTTTAATCAATTGCAATGAAAGTGTACTGATAATTTCTAGAATATATATCTAGAAGAGTCAATGTAAGAGGTTTTTTATAGGAGTTTTTTAGTAGGTAGTTGGAAATTTATTTTTTCAAAATAATGAGTACACCCTCCAACAAATAAATCTTATGATTTGCATAGTCAATGTAGAGTAGGTCTGTGGTGTACTTGAAGTTCATTTTATCAGGCAACTTATTAAGAATGTTAAGGTTTTGAATTCTTTATTCTACGTGATTTACAAAGGGAATCAAAGGTTTAGGGTGACCAATTATGTGATGATTAAGGCTTATCTCATATGGTAAAAGTTTAGTAGTTGAAGGATAAAACTTCTGATAGAAAGGATTCTTTAGAGAAGCTTGTGAATAAAGTAAAAATGTTTGTGAAGAATGTTTTAATATTTCCTAGTAGTGTTGAGAAACATTCTTATGTTGATTTTGGAAAAGATCCCTTTCTGTTCTATTTTTATTATATGTTGTTTCATCATTGAAACTTTTAAATTTTGAGGTTGGTAATAGTGGAGGATAGAGTATTTATACTATCTAAATCTACATTCTTTCTTTGATATGATACTTTTGATGAGATAAATTTTTGTGTTAAGTTTCATGCTCTCCATTCTTTATCTATCTTTGTTAGTGCTAATAGATTTAATATTGTGTAGGTTATGTTTTGGAGAGAATGTTGGCATTTGGTGAAGAGCTCAAGTATGGATAGTTTCTTAGAGATTTCAAGAGTCTATGGTTAATATTTATCACTATTGAAGGAGCATCTCAAATTAATCAATCATCAACATCAACAAAAGAAATATTTTGCATGTGTTTGCTTTGAATTTATTTCAGTTTCATTTGGCTTCTCTCTAGTTGTCATCCTACAAAAATAGAAGCTTTGGGAATTGGTAATTAAATACATCAAATTATAAAGGATTAGAATTTTGTCAGATGATGTAGTTGAAACCATCCTATAAGCATGAATATGAAATTTGGAAATATAGACCAGAAAAGTGGTCTATTTGAATATTTGACTTGACATACCTTGATGTTAGTTTCAACGGTTACAATTATGAGAAAAAATAGATGTAATGTCAGAGTATATAAAGTATAAAATAGTGGAATAATCAAAATTTTGGTTGATATTATAGTCTAATAATGCTCTCGCAAATAAGTATGCAAACTACAAAGGATAGTCAAATATATGTATTTGATAAATGATTATCACCGTGCAAAAAAAAAAAAAGGCAAAGTACCTCAAGACATGAAAATGAAGATGAAACATTAAAGAAAAAATAGTAGTTTTCAATTAAAAGGAACAAAATATCCACCGATTGATATCAACCCAGGAAAGGCACGTTGAGAAATTGAAAGGGAAACCAAAATGTGTAATGGTAGGCATGTGAAAATGACTAGTGTAAGAATAAAAGATAGAAACTGATGCAAATAGAAATGTAGAGAATGCAATAGAAGATGAGTTCATCAATGGTAAAATGGGGGGCTATGTGGTAAATAAAAATAATGCTACAAAAAGGTTTGAAATGGGAAGCAACTAGTGGAAAGAACAGTTGTGGGGGTAGGTGTTGAATGAGGAACCATTGATTGGTTGTGATTGAAAAGTGGAGTTTAAATGGGAGAGTACAGACAAAAGTGTGTCAGAGCAATATATATTTTAGAGCTAGCACAAGGGACATCTTTAGGATGATTAAATGTATAGTTTTATTTTATTTGAGATTTTTATAAATGTGGGCTTGTGTTACAATCTTATTGTAAAATCAAATTGAAAGAAAAGAGTCTCTACATGTGTTTGATTTATTCTTGATTTTTGAGGTTGCAAGAAGAGGGGAACATCTTCTTGCATTAAATGGTATCAGAGTTGGTGGCCTTGAGTGTGCAAAGAGAGTGTCTA
>MU220212.1:38179-50029 GCA_018584345.1 Thuja plicata | reverse complement strand
AGACGGTTCAATTTCAGCCAATGCCAATATGTTGTAACGCCTCTTTTGGGTGATAAATCGTAACGTTCCTTTCGGTAATATATTCTCCCCCAATGAAAGGGACGTTGATCGCGAAGGAAGTCTAAACGGATGAAATATCCAGTGGTAACATCTGAATCAAGGGAGAAGTAGCGATCAATAATTAGATCATTCCGACAGCGGTGGGCCACACGAGTCGGCTTCTCGGAAACTATACAACCGGCCCGTGCTTGACAGCATTGAGAGCGAAGTTTTTAATATATATTGTCGATGTCTACGAGAGTTTTGGTCAACTAGATTGCGAATACAAGTCTTTGTTTATTATTTCTACCTGACCTACCTATGGACCTCAATGATGGCTGGACAAAAAAGATGACGCTTATGATCCACCTCTTTTACTCGGTACTACTTTCATTGTCTAAGGTGTTTTTTTTTTTTTTATGAATAGTTATTTTGCCTTCGGACCGTTGGCTGTGTGACTCTTGCAGAGTAATCTTGTTTCCTCTGGGTTTTTTTTGTGAATAAGTACTTAAATATTTTAAATTAATAGAGAAGGCCTTATTCATAAAAAAATACGCATATTGAATAAGATACGTGCTGGATAACGTGACATAAACGGTTGATTGTAGTTATGGTCTCTGACGGAAGATGATTGTTACCTTCCATTATTTTATCAGAACTTCATTACTTCAAGTTTTTTAATGTTGTTTCTTTAAGTATATTGTAGATTATAAAAAAAGTTGTGCAGTCTGAGTTAGTTTAGTGGTGGAGAACTTGTTCTCTTAAAAGAGAAGTCACAAGCTCAAAATCTATTAGAAGTAATGTATGTATGTCTCATTTATAACACAATTAAGTGCCTCCCTCAAGAAGTATTGAGTACTCCCATATTGCTGTCAGCATATGTACACCGAAAAAAGACTATCAAAGCTCCTTGGCTTTCGTTTCTTATAAATGTACAATATTTTAAATGATTCTTTAACAAACAATGTGCAACAATTATTGATTCTAGATGAATAAGCAATAATAATATTTTATAAAGGTTTGTAAATATATAATTTATATTGTTTTAGAAGTTATATGCGCTAGTATGTTAAAATAAAGTTATATTTAGGAGCAACCATATGGTCAAAGGGTGGGGCTTCTTGTTTGCAGTGTTAGCATCTAAGGTTCAAACTTTGTGGATTTACTCTCTACCACGTCAAACCTTGAGGGGCCCCTTAGAATAAGTGATATTAAAATAATTCCTACCAGATATATTTTTCTCATTTGCATATACGAAATCTCAAACTCCCAAGCATATCCTCTAGATCAAGTTTGTTGCAAGCTTCTCATGGTTCGATAGATTGTGTTCACTTATCAAATTCCATTCCCTCAAACCCTAGCTTATTGTGCCCTTCAGAAAAATCCTAGAAATAGTCGATTGATCATCCTTTGAACAATTCCAATAGAAAATCTCGCCACTTCAACTCTTTTTGAGGGAGGAAATCAAGGATTGATTTGTTAATTCTTTGAAAGAGTATTGCTTCTTTGACCTCTAAAAAATGATAAAGTGATATGGATCCTAACTCTACTTAGTAGTTTCATAGTTTTTTTTGCTTGCTAGCTAGTTGATCGTTACCTTTCAAGAACTAATATGGAGCCAATATCAGGATAATACAATTTTGCCCAAAATTATTCACTTATAGGGGACAAGAAAGCACAATAAAATATGGAATATGGACATTTTAATCAAGAAAGTACTTAATTACCCTATTTGATAATATTCTCATCACTAGTAATACAATAATATATAAACAAGTTGATAATAGATTGGGTCTTAATATTATTTTATTGAGATCTTTGGTTTTTTATCAGTCTTAATGCTTGTAGCATAATCCCGATGCATTAAATCAAAGATGTACTTCCCACATTCAACATCATTATATCTCTATTTTTGTCCTTGATAGAATTAGTAGGTAGTCCCTAGGTAAAATAATATTGCCTATTAAATTGGAGGATATGATGTCTATCCATCTCAAACCTAATACTCTGTAAATACTAATAATAATTAACAATATATATATTTGTTATCAAATATATTATTAAATATAAAATATAATAAAAACTATTAATTAATATTTAGTAAATACAAATTAAAATACATGTTAAAAAACATAATAGAAAAATAGATTTAAATATTTACATTGAATTAATATTCTAGATGTAATACATATCATTTGGCATATTAATTTTGTTGGGCATCATAAAAATAATAATAGTAAGAATTTTTTTACAAGTATATATGTCTACAAAGACTAATGGGAGAGGACTATGACAGTGAGAAGAGAATTTAAAGTGGGCCTCACCTGAGACAACACACACTAAGTCAAAACTTAGTGTGTGATGTCTAAGTCTGGCCCTAGTACGGGGAATGCCAAAGATGCATTATACAATTATATTTATACTTCATCTTTACAAACTACCCATATGTGATCATTTTATCTTTAAAATTTCTTATTCTAGGAAAGTTTGATAAAAGGGAAAGCAAGGTTTAGAAGGAATCATCAAAGTATTAGTAATATATTTTGACACTTAAAATTGTAATTATAAAAACAAAAACAAAAAGAAAATTTTTATAATTTTTCACTTGACTATGACAAAAAAAACTGATAACACTTCTAGATGGTTATTTATACATTAAATTTGAGACTTACATATTCTAGAGTAATCATTTTTAAAAATGAATGTCACTATACCAGAAGATGATTGTCCTAGATTGGCCCCCATTAGGTTTACAAAAGATATAAATAATGATATCTGAGTCAAACAAGGTTTTCCACATTCTCCTTTCTCATTGTCATTATTTCCATGTCATATAGTAATGCTAACAAAATTTTGTTGACTACATTTTTTGATACTTTTGATTTACAAATAAGTTCAAGTAAATGCTTCTAATATGAGTAAGAATGATGCACATGCAACTAATATTATTTACAAACAAAGATTGGTTGAAATGGTTTCATGTTATTATCATTTTACATTCCCTAAGAATGGGGCATCTAATATAGCACAAATTTTTACTATGATCGTCATTGATATCATTTATGCTTACTCAGGCATTGATTACCTAGTATCATGTGGCTTAGTATTGTGATCATTTTTTTGCACTACATGAACTACCTAATATAACATAAATTGTTAGGCAATAGAATTCATGTTATCTCCATGGACCTCTAGCATAATACAACTTTCTAGTTGGTAGACCATCGATCCTCCTCTCAATGGTGTATGCTCTTATCTATTTTAGTAAATCTACTTATGTTCTTGCAATAACATTTTGAGAATGATACTATTGCTTGAGACAACTTTTACAGTGAGGTTTATTCACCTAGTTAACTTGAAACCTTTTGATTTATTTACTAGTAATGTTGTATTCTTTGTATATTTGTATATATTTAAATGTTTGCGTGGACAAATAGGAACCTAAGCATGGGGACTTTATTCCCTCAAATTAGTGTCATTATATCTCTAGCTTGTATTTCTCTCAATTCCTCTATCTCTTTATCTCTACTTTGCCACAAGTATTATCATAAGTTTATACTCCCACTAAAGTGGGGCTAAAATGTAGTATAGTAATTGTATCCTTTTACTATTTTACATTATATTTGGCCATTACTTTAGTGTCCTTTCTCTTACTTTATTCTTATCCTATTTAGGCCTTATCATATCTTAATATTCAAATCAAATCCCACGTCATTGATCCTTATACTCTACCACTACCTTCTTTTTTCCTTGTGCAAGTGTCAGATAATAATTTGTTATCCAATTTTGATATTTCCATTTGATCATTGGAAGTCAACCCTAACTTCTAAATACCTTTAGAACCCTATACACATAAATTATGTATCATTTACAATGTCTAGGAAGATATCGTCATAGATTCCTAAAGATATTTTCAATCATATCCTTGTCCTTGATATTGTCATAATGAATATATTGTTGATTTGTTCAATTATAGGATGTTAGGTGTAGTTCTAACATAGACTAAGTTTTCATCACCTAAAGGGTTTCAAATTTTCTTTTAAACATCTACAATTTGATTAACTTCATTAATTTCTTTGTGTGATTTTTTAAGAATCCTCGATGCCACATTTGAATAGTTAGCTTTTGCTATCCAGTGATGATGAATTTCTTTTTTTTTTTTTAGATAATCGCTAGAGATTTTACATCCTTCTTCCTAGTCTGATTTATTAGAGTTTTTTGCGCATTTACGAAGATTACATCTACAGTAGCATTTTCGATATTCATGATTATATTTACAATTAATTACAATAAAGCATTATCCATTTACTTAATTTTTATTTTTTTAAATTAAATTAGTTTTTACATATAATATAAATAACTACAACAAACTTTTAATACCTTTTCCTACCATTCTAAAACTCGGAAATAAAACTGCAATACCTCTACCTCTAAGGTCAATACAATTTATAATATTTAACTCTACGATAAATTATTAGGAAAATAAAAATAAATGAGACCACCAAATATTAATAATTATATTACAAAATAGCAACAAAAGTTCCACTTGCTATTGTCTATCATTTCTCTAGAGCTAATGTTTGCATTTGGTTTCTCAAGCTACCACTGTGTACTTCCTTGTACCTAGTAATGTATTTTTTAACACCTTTCCCTATTCTTTAGAATAATTTTTCTGTTAGTTTTTTTTTTCATTCTTTCTTTTCTATTTTCTACTTTGTACTCAATTTTGGTTAATTCTTGTCAAAAACTAATTTCCTCTAAACAATATTTTCAATCAATTTTTTAAATCTTCATATTGAGTTTGAGCTTTAAAAAATAAACGAAATTAACCTATAAGAAAGGATCTTTCAAAATGGGTCTCACCACTAGTGTGTTGGTTAAGTGATGGTGTTGTTGTGCCTGTGAAGGTTAAAATTCACTTTGGGCCATTGTGCTCGTGGGTTTGAGTAGGTTTAAGCATCAAGTTTGTTAAACGGAGATGATGTGCATTAGTTTCAAAAGACTAATGCCGTACCAATGGAAAACTCTCAAAATTACAAGAGATATTAGATAAGAATGAAAGATGTCTCAAAAATTAATTCAAACCAACATTATTTATTTCTGACAATATTAACTTACAATGCAAAATAAGAAGAGCCTTCATTACTCTAGTACCTGAGAACACTTACGACACAAGAGACGGTCCAATTTGAAGGAAAATTTCTTTATTTTTAACATCCCTTTGATAATGTATTGTCAAATAGGTTGTGTATTAGAAACCCTAGTTTTTTTTTTTTTTTTTTAATGAATAGATTATTTAAAGTACACTATTAAAAAAAATTAAAAAATTGAGAGATAATGAATCACCCCACAAGAGTCAATGCAGCCTACGTAATATTTGTCCACTGCATGAGAGCACTAAACCTAACGGATTACAAGTCTGCGCCGATGTATCAAAGCTCAGACGGCGCAGCTTAGGACAGACAACGAAGATAATTCCGTGACAGAACTGGGCCACACCTGTCTACTTGTCGAGAGTTTAACAGCGTCTCCTGCTTTTCACTCATCAATGGAAGCCGGCTGTCTTCTAAATATTTGTTGTTTTGCTTTTCAAGTTTACGCCAACTTCTGATTCCTGTATGCTCAAACAAGAGAAAACTGATTGAAACTAGAAACTCAATACGTCCCTACCACTACAATCCAAAACTATACAATGGCGAGCTAAGGGAGGGTATGAAAAAACGATATTATCCGATATCTCCAAGGGTTGTGCTCCACTAAATATGAAACACAAGCTTACTTTCGTTTTCTGCCACTATTTCGAGCACAAGGAATGCCGAAGGATGCATTGTAAGGATTACCCAGCATCTCAAAGCAATGAGATAATCACAAATTCGCCGGGATATTTTGTTACCGGCTCCGGAAAGTTGATAGGATCGTTTAGAGGCATAAGCCATTGGAGTGTAACGACTATACTAATGACGAAACTGGTGCGATAATGGGCTCGTGACTTGACTGAAACAAATACGTACATGCCTTTATCGCTAGTCAAGAAGAATGATTGTTGCTGGGATTTGCTGTCCTAATCAAACTTTTTGTCTTTTTGAAATCCAATGAACCTTATAATCCCTCGTTTTCTGTCTATGGTTTAATAAGGCTGAGTTGACAACACTGATGTAAAACGCGTACTTTGGCATTCATGTTCTCCTCGTGTTCTTCTAGGACCAAAACAAAACGATAACCGACATGAGTAGATATTTTATGATAATAACTTAGAACTTTCCTTTTAATATGTCTTATGGCAAGAGAAAGGTGAGGGAAAAGTTTTTCATCGTTGTGGGTAATACGTATTGTTAATCTCTTTAACATTCTTACTTCTTGAATACTTCAATAGGTATCAACATTTTATATTATTAGAAGGAAGTTTTAGAAAGAATCATCCAACAATTAGTCATAAATTTTAATACGTACAATTAGAATTATAAGAGAGCGAGCTCTTATAAGAAAAAATTACTCTTGTTTAGTTGATTATTGAAAGCAGTTCGGTAACATTCGTAGCCAAATGTTTATGTATCGAAACTGTTTATTATTGTTTAGTTGATTATTGGAAGCAGTTCGATAGAATTCCTGGTCAAATGTTTATGTATCAAAATTGAGACTTTAATATATATTACTCTATGAGAAGATTCTCCTCCTCCCCTTATACTTCATTACTCTAAGGATTAGTGTAAAAATGCAGATAGATCTCGAATCTCCTTTACGGGTATAGCTGGAATACTTTAATTTCATAGATCACATGCTATTTGAGTATGCATACTAGTTATATTTTCCTTCAATTTGGTATCATAGGTATTATCATATTTTGAGGATTTGTCTCCTTGGACTATTGATCCTTCTTTTAGTGGAATATTTGGAATTGATCTTATTATTTAGGATACCAAGATTTTTGGCACTTAAAAGACTTGAGTGTTGGTGTAATACTATTTGATCGTGTAACCATCACAACTATTGTACAGTTGTTCAAACATAACTATTGTTTAGTTGTGCTCAACTATCTATCCCTTAATTTTATATATCTTTGCATCATATGAATCAATCGTCAAATCAAGCTTTCACCGTATTTATTCGGAATCAAACCCAATGGATAATCTATATGGTGTCTTGAATGCAATGAATTGTACTTCTGTATTAAAGGTGATGTAATTCTAGAAGTAGCATTCCCACATTGGACTCCACACGATAAAGCGAGGATAGGGAGCCAGTGTTCACAGTTGTTTTGAGACAATACATAAAAATACCAGTAAGCCACCCATGTGTCGATAATGGCGTAAAGTAGTAGGAGCAAGATCTATGTTGTAAACAAAATAATCTGTTGTTTTTTCCAGTCATGTCATGCATACAACCAGGTACACTTATAAATTTCCACCATTTAATTACTATCATTGTCAAAGTAGAATGTTGTAGAAGACTCTCTACTAGGACCAAATGTATTTAGCAATTAGATTATTGTTATTTTTTACACTTGTGTGTGCCATTATCATTGAAAGAAAGGAGAATTAAAGGAGACTCACTGCCATGAGAAGACCCATCTGAATGTTGGCGTAATACATTGGTCGGCTGCTGGAGTTATCTTACTCCCACCGATTAGTAATTGCCTTTTTTTTAACTCCATTCGCTTGACTTTTGGGCCTTCCCATATGGGCTTAATCTTAGTGAACGTGTATATATAACTTGTTGTTGAAGATTTCTTATGTTGCTTTGTAATTTAAAATGAAATCCTTTTGTCGAGTCTCTACCGAGATATCTTAGTCTCAATTGTACGTCAATTAAAAGAAATGGAATAATAGTTGTTTTTGCTCTAAATATTGGTGACAACGTGAAAGAACAGAAAAACATGTTAATCATTTTATTTCATCTGTTGGGTTACTAATATATATAGGCAAGCAATATCTCCATTGAGTGAAGACGAGGAGAGCTATAGATCGAGGAGTACACCTACAAGTATTACAACTGACTATTTAATCACACACTTTAAGCTAGCATGGAGAAATAAAGATGTAAGTTCTGGGGCATGAAAGTTCAAAAGAAAATTTTATGGTCTGTTGCTAGTCTCAACCGTATTTTTCCTTTTGACATGCTATCCAATGTTGTAGAAGTTGTCTTTGTGATTGAACTGTCACTGCTTCATGTAAGTACATACACTATTTATTTCTTCATGGTGCTAGTTTGATCATTTCCATTTTATAAAATGGAAATTCTATTGGATAAACATTATATATTTAATTTCTACACATAATGAATGAAAATCCAAATGCAATTAATAATTAAGAAGTTTTAGCGAATAGTAAGTGGAAGAGAAAATACATCTATATATGTACGTAAATTATTCAGTTGGAATAACAGAGATGATAATGAAAAGGCTATTATTAGTCTTTTTCTTTTGAATTTTGAACTTTGTCATTTAGATTTGGATGTTTCATTTCTAGATATTTGGGATAATCTAAACAAATTATTTTGTGCAAAATTAGTTAACGTGAAGTTTCCTTAAAACTTCAATTGTCTATATTCAAAAGAGAATATGGAATCACAATCTCAAACCATATAACTAATTTGAGATCCCTTATTAGAAAATGCTAACATAGATTAAGGCTCGAGTAGATGATGACTATGCTAAGCCCATCATGTCAAATAGCTTGCCTTCAAAAATGCAGTAATGTTGTTTGTACACTTAGTCAAATAACATCACAAACCATAAAAGATATGATTTAAACTCTTCTAGCAGAAGAAAAGAGGTCCAAGAAAGAAATAGAATATTTTCTTTAATTGGATGAACTACTATACTCACGGAGCAATTATAAATTATAAATTGAAAGAAAAAGGGTCACATAGCATGGGCATCTAGAACTTGAGCTAGTGATGTTCTTAAGAGAATAATGAAAGAACAAGCCAATGACATAAACTTGGCTTGTTTTGAGGATGAAAATACATTAGGTGATAAAGTAGTTAATGATTATTTTTTCCCTAAATCACAAATTTGTACTTTGAGACCCCAGTTTTAGAGCCTTGGCCCCAGAGGATGCATAAATTTCCATCATATCGAGTCGTCTTCTCACTTTGAGATGGTGATCTAAATCAGAAGTATTTTTAGCATTTTTGGATTATAGTTTTTTTTTCTTTCTTTGTTGATGCTAACAAATCTAAAGAGTGTATAAATTATGAAGGTCATGTTTTGAAATAGGTTTGGAATGTTTTGTTGAACTCAATATAATTTGATGTCCAATCATATATACAGTATATGATCAATAATTATACCCTTTTTTCAGTCATTAAATAATGATAGAGGTATGTTGTATCTCCTAGAGATCATTGTTAAATAATTATACTCTTTGATTTGAGTGTTTGAGATTCAGAGCTCAAAAATATAGCTTGATGGAGCCTCGCTTAGTTCAAGATTCTCTTCTTTAGGAAAATATTTTATTAAAATATGTATCCATGTTATGTATTCATCATTTTTTGTTATATAAGTGTTGGGGGATCCCTAGGGCAAGGTGAATTTGGTGTTTTTACGATAAATGTATCAAGGGGTGGAACATTGGTGTAATACATTAGTTGGTTATTGTATTTATCTAGCTATTAGCAAATTGTAACTACCATTTAGTGATTGATTTCACATTGTATAAATCCTCCTCATATTATCAAATAATATTATCAATTTCATTCTACATGCTCCATCATTGAGATTAGGAAGATATAAGGGAAGAAATATATTAGGTGAATGAGTCTATATACTTACAGACAGTATGAAGGTATTCATTTTATTTTAAACATTTTGTTGATTACTAATCCTATTCTATTTGAGAATAACTTAAGAAGACACATAGAAAGGGATGAATCAAAAGTTTCAAAAGTGATTTTCTTTAATCAATTGCAATGAAAGTGTACTGATAATTTCTAGAATATATATCTAGAAGAGTCAATGTAAGAGGTTTTTTATAGGAGTTTTTTAGTAGGTAGTTGGAAATTTATTTTTTCAAAATAATGAGTACACCCTCCAACAAATAAATCTTATGATTTGCATAGTCAATGTAGAGTAGGTCTGTGGTGTACTTGAAGTTCATTTTATCAGGCAACTTATTAAGAATGTTAAGGTTTTGAATTCTTTATTCTACGTGATTTACAAAGGGAATCAAAGGTTTAGGGTGACCAATTATGTGATGATTAAGGCTTATCTCATATGGTAAAAGTTTAGTAGTTGAAGGATAAAACTTCTGATAGAAAGGATTCTTTAGAGAAGCTTGTGAATAAAGTAAAAATGTTTGTGAAGAATGTTTTAATATTTCCTAGTAGTGTTGAGAAACATTCTTATGTTGATTTTGGAAAAGATCCCTTTCTGTTCTATTTTTATTATATGTTGTTTCATCATTGAAACTTTTAAATTTTGAGGTTGGTAATAGTGGAGGATAGAGTATTTATACTATCTAAATCTACATTCTTTCTTTGATATGATACTTTTGATGAGATAAATTTTTGTGTTAAGTTTCATGCTCTCCATTCTTTATCTATCTTTGTTAGTGCTAATAGATTTAATATTGTGTAGGTTATGTTTTGGAGAGAATGTTGGCATTTGGTGAAGAGCTCAAGTATGGATAGTTTCTTAGAGATTTCAAGAGTCTATGGTTAATATTTATCACTATTGAAGGAGCATCTCAAATTAATCAATCATCAACATCAACAAAAGAAATATTTTGCATGTGTTTGCTTTGAATTTATTTCAGTTTCATTTGGCTTCTCTCTAGTTGTCATCCTACAAAAATAGAAGCTTTGGGAATTGGTAATTAAATACATCAAATTATAAAGGATTAGAATTTTGTCAGATGATGTAGTTGAAACCATCCTATAAGCATGAATATGAAATTTGGAAATATAGACCAGAAAAGTGGTCTATTTGAATATTTGACTTGACATACCTTGATGTTAGTTTCAACGGTTACAATTATGAGAAAAAATAGATGTAATGTCAGAGTATATAAAGTATAAAATAGTGGAATAATCAAAATTTTGGTTGATATTATAGTCTAATAATGCTCTCGCAAATAAGTATGCAAACTACAAAGGATAGTCAAATATATGTATTTGATAAATGATTATCACCGTGCAAAAAAAAAAAAAGGCAAAGTACCTCAAGACATGAAAATGAAGATGAAACATTAAAGAAAAAATAGTAGTTTTCAATTAAAAGGAACAAAATATCCACCGATTGATATCAACCCAGGAAAGGCACGTTGAGAAATTGAAAGGGAAACCAAAATGTGTAATGGTAGGCATGTGAAAATGACTAGTGTAAGAATAAAAGATAGAAACTGATGCAAATAGAAATGTAGAGAATGCAATAGAAGATGAGTTCATCAATGGTAAAATGGGGGGCTATGTGGTAAATAAAAATAATGCTACAAAAAGGTTTGAAATGGGAAGCAACTAGTGGAAAGAACAGTTGTGGGGGTAGGTGTTGAATGAGGAACCATTGATTGGTTGTGATTGAAAAGTGGAGTTTAAATGGGAGAGTACAGACAAAAGTGTGTCAGAGCAATATATATTTTAGAGCTAGCACAAGGGACATCTTTAGGATGATTAAATGTATAGTTTTATTTTATTTGAGATTTTTATAAATGTGGGCTTGTGTTACAATCTTATTGTAAAATCAAATTGAAAGAAAAGAGTCTCTACATGTGTTTGATTTATTCTTGATTTTTGAGGTTGCAAGAAGAGGGGAACATCTTCTTGCATTAAATGGTATCAGAGTTGGTGGCCTTGAGTGTGCAAAGAGAGTGTCTA
>MU220200.1:9528-19972 GCA_018584345.1 Thuja plicata | reverse complement strand
TGTTCTCCTGGATTTGTACATTGAGGAGTTCTTCTTCAGTGTCCCGGTTTCATCATGATTGCACAAGTGTTCGATCCTCACTCTCGATTCTTCACATGTTCTCTTGGTTAGCATCTGTCACACATCTGGACACCCTACATGAGATGTTAGTACCATATACATTACATTTGCATTATCATTTACACATTTCATTTACATATTTCCATCCATTACATACATTCACATAAGTCATCCACATAAATATAAAATTTGCATCTACATCTGCATCATATACATAACTCGTAAACATTACATACATGTGCGTTTCATACATCTACATATATTCAAAATATGTCCATCTATTTGCATACACTCTAAATCATCTAAGCATCTAAGAATATAGGAAACATCTCATAAAGAACAAACTTGACAAATGTAGTGTATTATATATATATATATATATATATATATATATGTCGATACAATACAAAATGGTGCTACTCGAGCACAGTCTATCTCAAAAATGGTGGTACAATACAAGGATGCCAATAGATCAGATACATCATATGATCTCATCTATCCATCTATAAAACCTAGCTCTGGCCCTCTCCCTTGTCACCTGGAGGAGGTGGAGGAGGCATATTTGGTGGAGGTGGTGCCTCTGCACCCTTTGATCCTCTGGCATATGAGGAAAATCTTGGCACCTATGATGCCTCATCAGGAACTACCCCCACATAAGCTACATAATAATAGGCCGCTTGGGTGGTCTGATGTCCTGTATCCACCCGAAGCTGCTCCAGCGCTCTCTGTAACTTCCCTCGGACATCTTGAAACTCTCGATCTCTATTTGATAAATGTGCATCCTACACGGCAACCTGTACCTGCAAGTCTGTAACCTGCCTCACTAGTTGTTGTACTCTCTCTGGCTCTCCGTAGGGCATCTTGCACCTATGATAAAGCATCCTCGGGTACTAGACCCTGTATAGGATCCTGTGCAGGATGATCCTCCTGCATCGGGTCCTCCTGACATACCTCCTGTTGCTTTGCCTGCTCTTGCACATCGTCTAACTCTACATCTGTCCTCCTCCCACTCTGTCTTCTGGTGCTACGTGCGTTAGGATCAGTCCTCATCTGGCGTGCGGGGATGTCCACATATACAGTGTGTGGCCATGGCTCCTGCTGTGGTAACTGTTGTGGTGGTGGCTGAGGTATCTGCTATGGTGGAGGAACTGGTACCTGCTGTTGTGGCACCTGTGGGTGCACTACCTATATTGGTGCTCCCATGCCCACTGGATCTGTAAATGAAATACTCCCTGTACTCTGCAGTCATGCCGCCATCTGCGATCCCACTCAGATAATCCCATCGAGTCCGCGCTAGGGTTCATACATCGATCATACATTGACCAGTATCTAACTTGGTCAACCATCCCTTCCTAAGCTCGTTAGAGAAATGAGCATAGGAACAGTAATCCTGTGATATCTCCTGTGCCCGGCCAAACAGCCGCCAGATACGTGAAAGGGGGAACCGCTCAATAACAGATATAGCCCAACCTATGTGTGGCTATGACACAAGAATATACCCTAGCTGATCGCTAGCATCATCCCTCTCCTTTGTCAGTCTCTATGGTCGCCATACTACAACCACTAGATCATCAAGCTGAGCTCACCATTGCTCTGTCTTATCTCGCGTGGGCTGAGTAATCAAACCTCTATAGCTGTATATATACGGCTCCAATGGCTGTCTCAAATCCTCGCACACAGGTCGGGTAACTGGCAGGTGCTCCCATGCCCACACTTGTAGAATGAACACCCCTATCGCCATCCTCTTCACCTCTCTATAGGAGATCTCGTGCATCTCATGGTACATGTGGGCCATAATAAACTAACCCCATCCATATTTGACTGGCTCGGCTAGCATCCTCTATAGCATCCGGCCCCAACCACACTCAAAACCATGTTGACCATGATCAGGCATCAAATAACATCCAAGGAATATTGCCAAAACTACGGTCGATCAGTGCCCGAGCCCATAATCTCTGATCAACTCCTCCCATGGGATGGCTTTACCCATGACAAGATCATCCTACAGGATCTCTCGCAGTGCTAATGTACCCGGCTACGGCTGCGTCTCATACTCCACTCTGGGTCTGTCGAAGGGTATCCAGAGAATCCTATATATATCCTCAGGCCTCACTTTCATCTCACCCTGAGGAAGGTGGAAGGTGTTTGTTTTTGAATGGAAACGCTCCACCAAAGCTCCTAGTAGACCGTGATTTACCCGAATCTTGGGTACCTCACAAAGATGCGACAGGCCCAAACTCTCGATATGCGTGATCTCTGCATCATCTAGCTGCCTCACCAGCCCACTAATAGTAGGATGATGTGACCTGAATGCTATGTCTGGTAAATTGACCTGCACGACATGCAAACAACAACGCATGATTAGTACTCGGCTCATGATTCAAGATAATCAATGTAAAACTGAGAAATAAAGCATTACAGACATCCTACAAACAGGAACAACGCTGATGCAAGTGCTATTGGACACGACGCAGACTCATTTTGTATTCAATTTGTTAAGTTATTTCCATGCGAAGAAGTAACATCTCACACGAAGAAGTTTTTAAGGCCGTGTGAAATTTTAAGCCCACGCAAAGTTTCATGCCTGTCCGCATGAGAAAACCCCCTGTCGAAGGGTTTACCGCGCAAGACGTAGGTACCCTCCCGTGTGAGGATGCCCACTAACTAGTGCAAGAATCTTCCTTTTGGTAGTTTCTCGCGCGAGAAGAAACTAGTTCCTCGTGCGAGAACCCGCAGAACAGTTCTAAAAAATGTGAAAAATGATGCAAAATCGACAGAAAACAATGAAATTTAAATTCACAAAGAGGTGAATCGACCACTTACACGGGGGTCCATACATTGCTGGCTGACTGTGCCACCTGGATCACTTGAAATGATGAGTGCTCATGGGGACCACCTGCTTGGCCAAACAATTGTCTTAGAAACACATAGCATTGGATAGCTATTTCAGGATTGGACACCCTAAATGGCTGCTAAGTAGATTATTTAGTCTCATTTAGTTATAGACTAGAGACGTAAACTTGGAATGGTGTTCACAAAGTATATGTTTCAAACTCCCTTGATTCTCATGGCTAAACCTATGGAATCAAAATACATTATGCTTCAGGAATCTATGCTATCTCAATTGAATACAATTATGCTATGAAAATAGTAATTACGAGTTGATGACATTATTTTTCCATTAGTACACTTAGTGAAAAGCATTGACAGAGATCACCAGCAAACTAAAGCATCACCGCTGGATTACAAGTATTTCCGGCGAACAACAAGCATTACCGGCGAACAACGAGCATACCCGACAGAACACAGAGGTCATGAAAAATGCTAAGCATAGAATCGAAAAAGCATCACCAGCGACCACAAGCATCACCGACAACACAATTTTTAGAACTAACCCGATAGGAACAGAAAAGGCATACCCAACGACAAGTTCAAGAAAGGAACACCGGCGACCAAGAAAACCAACCGTCAGAACCGACAGTCAGTTAGAGAACCCGCAATTTGTGGATCTAATTTTTACATGACGAATAAAGAAATGTAATTCTATTTATAGAGTTTTTATTTGTTTTAAATCATAACATGAGGGTCAAGCAAGCTTTATGTAAATTTTTTAATGCATCCTAATGGATCTAAAACATATCTAACTAAAGATCAAGGTCAAGTTGTATACCTTAGATCTAGAGTTAACTTGCGATGCATGAATCAAGAATTGAACCTAAATTAGTATAAATAGATGTTCAAAGTCAATTGTGAGCACATGAATTCATTATTTTTGTTAGCCACGAAGAGCATCTAAGGAGCAAAAGGCAGAATTCATGCAAAGGTCTGAAACATAATACATCAGTTGTCAAGAACACACAGAGGCTACCGACGAGCAGATAAAGGTATTATTCAATCATGGAAGGATCATTACTTATTTGAATGAAGCTTAATTGGATCTTTTATCAGCAATTGAAGATTGCATATATCATCAGATCAAAGACTTATGTAGTTGCATTCTAACAAGTGCATCACATCTAAAATCCTTTTATAGAAGGTGGACTTAACCCTTCTTTCTAAATATCTTAACAGAGTGCACACTTAACAGTGTTGCTAAAGCTTCAACCGAAGTAGATCTTAATAGGTCTCCAATGCAATACTCCTAACAGGGTAGGTCATCAGAAGTGACCAATTGTAAAGCCTTAACCATCCCCTTCTTATCTGCAGATAGTGAAGTTTTGTGGGTAACAATCCCCACTGCAGTTTTTACTTCCTAACAGAAGTTTTCTGCGATATCATATCGTGTGTCATGTGTTATCTATTTTCATGAATGTTTCTGTTATGGTTACATACTAAAAATAATGTATGATATGATTACATATGCATAAAGAAAGATGAACAGTTAGATAAGATCAATTACAAACTGATGATTAAGGGTTAATGGGCTAACCAAAGAAAAGTTTTAGAGGTACTGATTCACCCCTCCCCTTTTAGTACATCATCTCGATATAATTCCAACAATTGGTATTAGAGTTGAGTCTCTCTCTGGAAAAGATTAAAGACTTAAGAGAAAATATTGGAGCAATAGACAAGTTCAGACTGGATAAGACTATTGAGAATGAGCAGTTACAAATGCAAATGAACTTTGAGCAGTATGAGGAGGCGAAGATAAAATTGAGAAATCTTCTTGATGAAAGAAAGAGTATGGAAATCAGGCTAAATGAGAAATACTACAAAAAAATGGAAATACAAGAGTACTTTCAAACAATAAAATCATCATTGAGCAAAGCTTCAGACGCATTAGCTGAAGAAATTACAAGTATGCAAGAGATCAATCTACATCTGGCAGATCAAATCAAGATGCTGCAAATTGGTCAAGAAACTCAAATGGTAAAGATGCTTGATGTCATGAATGATGCAAGAAAAGCTAAAAATGAAAGAACACTAGCTATTGATGATAGGAGGAAGATTACAGAGAAACTACAAGAGAAAGAATCAGAGATTCAAAGACTCACTGAGCATCACCATGAGGTTACAAACCAGATTATTCTTATGAGTCAAGAAGCAAACAGATTGAATACAGAACTCATTGAAAAAATATAGATCATTGGTGAGATAAGAGAAGAGAATGAAAAATTGAAGCATGAAATAAAAGTCCAAAATCAACACAACGAGTTAATAAAAAAGGCTAAGGATAGAAACAAAAGGATGGATGATTTTCTTGATGGACAAAGAAGAGTCAACAACTACACGGGATTAGGGTACAATGAGAATGGAGAATCCACTAATAAACCAGATAAGAGAAATGCTTTCACAACCCCAAGATCCAAGAAGTTGTCATGCAATCACTGTGGAAAACCAAGCCACACCTCAAACATCTGTAGAAACAAAATGAAAGGTATTTCTCAAGCACAATCTACTTTTATTGGTAATTGTTATAAATGTCAAAAGAAAGGACACAAGGCATATGAGTGTAGATCCAAAGTGACAAATCCAAAGAGAAAAACCTATATGGACAAGTATTGTCCTACATGCAAGATGAATGGGCATACACATAAGGAATGCTGGAAAAAGAACAACAAGGAATGGACTCAAAAGGAAACTGATAAAAGCTATAAACCAACAAGAGAAGGTAACTCATATGTTTGGGACTATAACACATGGGTAAATTGCACAACATGTGGAAGGTATGGTCATATTATTGCCAACTGTATGAGAAAATGGACCAGAAGGTCAAGAGGTTGGACCAATCCAGGTATGACATGTTTGCACTACCATAAGGTTGGACATGTGATAAAATATTGCAAAGACCAACCGACAGACACAAATACACATCCCAATGGAAATACCATCGATGACATCAAAAGAATGAGAAACAAGATGTGGGTAAAAGCCACAAAAAATGAAGGTGTTGGAACAAGCAATGCAAATGGTGACACCCCATCCACTGGATCCAGTGACATCACTACATCTAACTAGATTGCACAAGTAAGTATGGAACCGCACTATGACAAGTTTTACTATGCATCAGTTCAATTATACATAGTTCATATTGTAATATAGGCATGAATAAAGATGCAATATATTGTTACTTGTTAATCTATTGAAAAGCAACCATCAATTATTGCGCACAATATGCATCGGTAAACACACACAGAAAAGTTAGTAAAACTTACCAGAATGTATCGGTCATTACACAAGCTAAGTTTAAACTGACATATATCGGTGAATACTAAATCACAAAAGTTGTCTTCGCAACATCACCGACAATCATCGGTGAAGTCTCCAAAACTGCTAGCTGCCCCGACGCTTTGCACAAGACATCAGAGATGTTATGAATGTCTTTACCAAAAAATGCAGTCTTCATAAACCAACGAGTTGGTAAACAGTAATGACAACTTATGGCACAAAAAGGTATAAAAGCCCGATGGGTAAGCTCATTTTTGCACTTGTTATTTTTGTGCATAGCAGAGAAGACCAGAGTGATTTGAGAGAAAATTGGAATCACGAAGCATTCAGATTCATAGGCAATCATGGAGAATTAGTAAGTTAATACACTCACTGATAGCAATATTTTGATTTATGAAAAATCCTTAAATCAAAAACACAATGGCATCAACTTCTAGGGTAGAGAAAATCAAGGATGACAAGAAGAAACCATTAAAGCTTGTAAACAAAGGAACATGTACTGAACCTAAGTATAAATTACACCCTGAAATAGCTTCCCAACCCAACAATTCTGGAGCATTCTCCTGAATCCCACCTAGGGTTTTTTTAGTAGAGGACATAAGGTCCTACATTCACTGCAAGATCTCAGAGATAGGAGATCTAGACCTTGATAATGCCTATAAGGCATTGTGTGATAATGCTAGAAATCTCAAAGAAGAGTATAAGCACTTGGAAGTAAAGGGATTGAGAAATGCACTGCATTTTCCCAAGGTTTTCAAGACAGAGTGGATCAAAATTGTTCTTAGCAGAGTTCACAACAACACTCTATGGCTGAACAAACCAAAGGCTATAAAAAAGGATGTTATACACATCGTGACTGGTTATCCAACAACCAATAAACCACAGGCTCACAAACATCCATCTCTAGCGGAAGTTGAAATATTAACCGGTGCAAAATCTGATAAAAGGGCACTAAAGGTCAACACCATTATCGACGCAGAGCTGAAGTTTGTAGCATGTGTTGTTGGATACAAGATCTTCCAAGCAAGCAAAATGAACAACATATCTAGTACTGCTATGAGCACAACATACAAGATCATCAAACAGGGGAAGAAGATGGATCTGGTAGAGATCCTACAACATCAATTTGAGGAGAACATGTGCATAATAAGGTATTCTAGGACAAATACATGTAAATTTGGTTCCCTCATAATGTGTATATTCTTTTACTTTGAAGAATACTTTCCTTCAATAGGAAAAGTTACATGGGACACAAGTAGACCCATTACCATTTAGATAAGTGAATTCATAGAATCACTTGGTACAGACTTTGACAATGTAATGCATGAATACTTCAAGACCATTAAGGAAATGCTACAAGCTAGAAGTAGAATTTCTAAGAATCTGATTGAGGAACACCGAGAAGAGATATGTTTTATGGTGGATATAGACTTCACCTACATACAAGCTGTAGTCCCAAGAAAATCATGCCTATGAAAATTAGATTATGAAATCAAAGCAGGAGTAGCCAATGAGAGCATCAAGGAACTATTAAATTAACCCATTGACAACAAACAACTTGGATCTGGTACCTATGAGGAAGCCAAACTAAAGATTAAGTCAAATCTTATTGTCAAGAAGGTTGTAAAGCAGTAAAAAAGAATGGTAAAGAATCTGAAAAAGAACTTGTAAATATCTTCTGATGGTGAAGAAGAACAAGAAGGTGAGGAGGAACAACAGGGTAAGGAGGAAATCACTGAGGATCAGCTTCCCATCGGTGATATACATCAGAGACAAATGAATCAAAGGAAGACAAGTCTGATTCACCACCTCCTCCACCTAAAAAGTCTAGAACAAGAAGCCAAACAACACAGGATGCAATTCCCTCTCCCATGGTAAAAGGGAAGGTATATAAGAGGAAACCTGCACCTCAAAAGGTAAAAAAACAAGCTAGGGCACCTACCAAGAGGAGAAAATATGTTCAGACTAATGAGGAATTAGAAGATTTAGCTATGGATGAACCTAACACTGTAAAGCTAGCAAAGGAAAAAGCAAAGGTTACATCACTATCTACTGATATTGATGGCATATGTAAGTATATTTCTGAAACTACATCAATTGGACATCCCAAAATTAGGAAGTGGTTAAGATGGGACACTAAAGAACATAATAAGATAAAAGATGCACTAATTGCTAAATTATGCAAAAATTATTATGTCCCACTGCAATTCACTACATGTGATGTGCCACAATAACTATTAGATAAAATATCTTCTAGATTCACCTTTGCACTCCATGAGGAAAAGAAGTTAAGGGAAAGAGTATTAGTCTCTCTTTTACCTCCTGAATCAACAAAAGAAGAAATCAATGAATTCATGGTTAAATACAAAAAAAGCTTCTCACCCAAGTTGAGAGCTTATAAATTTCTTCAAGAGAAACTTATAGAGCTAGAAGAAGACACTCATAAAATATGGAGTAAGATACTCAATCTTGATGAAGAAAGCAGTCCTGAAAAGGAACCTATCAACAAAATAGGTAACTCAACAGTTGAGTTAGAAAGTGAAGAGGTACAGATCATAGGCCAAAAATAGACTGATGTTATAGATGAAGACTGGTCAAAATATGGCAAAAATGATCAAATACCAAAAAGCCCCATCCACATAAACTTGGAGGATGAAGAAGTTACCAAAGAGGAACTGTCAATAAAGGGCAACTTAGATGTTGACATGAATGATGATTCATGGTTAGACAATATTGTCAATACCATTACAATAAAAGACCCTGTAGAAAAGATCCAAAAATATGAAGACATCAATGCTACAAAGGGTAATACCGATGGACAGGACATAGCTATTGACACTGCAACTGTCAATACACCGACAAACATGAATATATTAATAGATGCTATTGATATAATGTCATGTTAGGATAAATCATCTAAGAAAGATGATGATATACCCAAGGATATGGGTACCGACGAAAACCAAGGTGCATCCAACACTCCTAAGGACACAAATACTGAAATGAAGGATGCAACTGATGAGCAACAAGATGTATCAAAAGAAAAAAATAAAGAGGCTGATAAAAACATAGATGATACATTGAGAAAGGTTGAAGAGAAAGATAAGAGTGAGGAATTCAAGAAAAATGAGGGTATAAAATTGAAAGAAGATTCATCTATTGATAAAGCCAAGGTACGTGAGGAGACATCTTTAGCAAACCGGCCGGTGAACATAGAATAGATACAAAAGGATGCCTCATCCTCTCGACACTCACCCACAAAATAAACCCAATCTCAAGCCTTTTAGATGGTGGTACACCAATCTACCACCTAATCAAAGAAGAAGATGAAGAAAATAGTAGAGAAGGATATATTGGTTGTGACACTAGATGAAGTCATTAAAGTTCCAAACTGGGACACTACCACTTTGGACAGTGACAAACTTCAAGAGTTTGGAGTGCTATGTCAGAGAAAAGCCATACAAAAGAAAATGATCCAAGAACATAGGGAAAGCATGGCACTTGAAAAAGCTAAAGAGACACTCCAACAACTTGTTCTTGAAGTGAAACTTGAAGAAAATTCTCCAGTAAAGGAGCAAATTGTTGTTCTTACTGATGCAATAATAGAGCAAGGTATAGATGCAGAACAAGCAATGGAAGAGTAAGCAGAAAAGAAATATCAATTCAATTTAATTAATAAAATCAACCAAGAAGTGGCATTGAACAAGGTAAATTTATCTGAACTCACTAATGAATTAGATCCAATGATTACTGAAGCAATCACCTTTGCTCAAAATATGTGCACACTAGAAAAATTTGGAAAAGATAATAGTGACAAACTTGCAGAAATTGATTCAAATGTCACAAAGAGTGCACAAAGCCTAACCTCTCATGCCAACAACATAAAGGCACATCATGACACAGTCATAGAGGTGAATAGGCTAAGGCAAGAAATATGGGATGCTGAAACACAATTCAGAGGTGAGATTACTGAAATTTAGGCACATATTCTACCAAATCTTACTATTCTGTAGCAACATATTTTTGATGCTATAAATCTAATAACAACCCCTAAGATGTCTGTAGTAGACAACATATATGACATACACATACGGATTTCACTAGAGAACATGGCTCTGGAAATGCTGAAGGAGAAATGGGAAAAGCTGATGGAGGAAATCAAATCCTCACATTCCTAATTTTTTGAAAAATTGTAAGTACCTTTGCCTTTAGAATC
>MU220187.1:270644-283773 GCA_018584345.1 Thuja plicata | reverse complement strand
TCTGCCCTAGCTACTTTTAGAGGACTTTCTCTAGAGGAACCTGATATATTTCTATTTGAGTTTGATGTTTTATGCCACAAATATGATTATCAGATGAATGTGCATAAGCTCAAACTTTTTCCAACTAGCTTACAAGATTAAACATTGTGATGGTTCGTGGGTCTTTCTCCGCAATCTATCACCAAATGGAATGATATAAAGACAATATTTCTAAGTAAATATAAAAAATAAAGAAAGAGGTTTGAGACGATATTTTTCAAATGACACAAAAATAAGATGATCTTTGGAAGATTTTTTGGAGCGTTTCATTTTTAGCTTGTGGAGATCACGACAAAGTGAAGTTTAAAATCATACCCTTCTCAGCCTTTTGGATTCCAATGCAGTAGCTATCAATGAAAAATCTCTTTCACCGCAGAGATGCCTGACCACAGAGATCCTCGTCCAACATACAAATCCCTCTCGGTGCTATTGAACATAGAAATAACAATGTTTTCTCTTTTTTTTTTCCTTATATCCCGTTAACGTCGCAATTGCGACGTTGTCGGGTTATAATTGAAAAAAAATCCAAAAACACATAACATTTGCCCCCCATCACAAATTATTGTCGCAATTTCACCCCAAATGTATTAGTGTGGGCAGAAAAGAATAAATAGACCGTGGAACACCTAGCCCAAAAATGGTAGTATACCGATAGATAATGCTAACACCTATGAAGCTGCGGAGGCCAATTTTGTTAGGGCTCTGAATCTATGCCAAAACAACCACGGTTATGGAAGAAAATCCCATAATCAATATCCCCAGGATCTAGAGGAACCACCTGTTTAGTTCAACACCATGATGTTTGGTTCCTATGAATCTAGAAATGGAGAAAATTTAGGCCCTTGTTCGAGAGAAGAAGAGTTTGTGTTCCCATTCCAAAAGGAAAACAAGCCCGAGTACTTAGAAGTTCATGCCTTCTAGGATGATCATTGAAATTCCTACAATCTATGAAGTTTAAAGGAACCTATGACCGATGGAATACCTCTGAGTAAAAAACCAACTCTACTAGATCCCCGAGAAAGAAATAATCCTACACCAGCAAGAGGTACAAATACTCCTGCCTCATCCCCACCAAACATGTTCGCTAGTTACAAAAACCTAGCATGGTCAAATGACAAATACAATGCAGTTGAGGAACTAAACAAGACCAAGGTGAACATATCAATGTTCAAGATGCTCCAAGGTTGACCTTCTTAGAGAGAATCCCTCTTGAAATCCATGGATCACTCAAAACAAGGGACAACGAAAAGAAAGGCAAAGACCACCTTTGATGTCAACACTTATGAAGCTTTCTCGACAATGTTCAAAGACAAGATAGAGGTACCAATATTCCTGCTCAGTTTGCAGATAGTTGGGAAAAATGTACATAATTTCCTGATCAATTATGGAGCATCTTGTAATCTCATGCCTTTATCCATCTATCAAAAACTAGGAATGATTCCACAAACAACAAACAAAGTGGTGATCCAACTTGACAAGGCAGAATTCAAAGTAATTGGTGTTCTCAAGGGCATACATATCCAACTAGTTGCTGACCCAAGCATACAAGAGTATATTGATGTGCACATGGTAGATATTCCCAAAACTTATGGAATGTTACTAAGAAGAGAATGGACCAAATGCTTGAGAGGATGGCTGTCCATGGATTTCACGCAGCTATGGTTACTATGGAAAGGACTGAACAACCAAATCAAGATTGATGTTGAGCCTAAGTTGAGAAGGATGATAATTGAATATAATGCTCCGAATGAATTCCTTTTCACATAGACTAACCTAGGCACCTTTCAGATGGATGACATTTTCATGTTAATCAGAGAAGTTGAAGAACAAGGCCATAGTCCGGTGTAAGGCCTACTAGAACCTGAAATCCATGAAGACATCTTTGAAAAATTTGTCAATAGTATAAAGAAAAGTATGGAGCACCTAGGGAAAGATGTAGACCCTAACTTCCTTCTACTGCCAGGGTACTGTCGGTTACATCAAGAAAGTCAGTTAGAATTCATGTGCTCCAATTGCCAAAATGCACTGTCTCGAGTGCTGACCCAAATTGCTCTACCAGTCAAAACCCTAAGGGAACCTGAAGTGGAAAAGGAAAACCTTGAAGTGGCAAGAAAAGGTGGCTCTATGATTAGGATAGATAAATTAGTGGACACAGAGGCCCCGACCAAAAGTCAAGACAATGGGTCAGATTTAGACACCAAAAGCCCTACATTGAACTTATTTAGTGACTGCAACACTTTAGATGATGGAGCATGTCTACCATACAGAGAGCTATAGGGATATAAAGAAGGTGAAAGTACTAAATCCCCTAACCTCAACAGTACCCAAGAGATGGAAAAAGGAAAGTCAAATTCCTCTAATAGTGATGGGGAAAAGAAGTAGAAGCCCCAAACAAAGGGGTTCTAAAAAAAGGTTTTGGACAGTTTGAAACCTCCAAATCAGTACCAAATATGGAAATTACATTTGGATGGATCTAAATGAAAACAAGGAGCAGGAGCGGGGATCAAATTCATAAATCCAAGAGGTAAGTCTTTTTATACTGCATATAGATTATAATTTTTGTGTACTAACAATATTGCAGAATATGAAGCATTGGTCCGTGGACTCCTCCTAGCCAATGAAAAAGGAATAAAATCCTTGACAGTGGAAGGAGATTCACAATTGGTCATCAAAAAAGTCTGCAATCAGTATTCTTACAATGATAAAAGGCTTTGAACCTACCAAAATAGGGCATGGGACTATATCTACCAGTTCATTACATCCGATGGAGAAGCCTAAACTAAAGAAGTTCTGAGTTGAACTTATTGCAACCCTGGCCATCTTGGATAACATTACCAATTTCCAAGCCTTTGAAGATGAGAAACACATCCTTGAGTTCATCATGTGCACAGGGGTGTTTGAGAAACAAATCATAGAAGAAGAGAAATAAGAGGCGGAAGAAGAAGTCAGCATGGAAGACCCCGACGATCAAGGCATCATAAACCTAAGAACCAATTCCATACCCAAAGGAATGGTTGAACTAGAGATGATTTTTGATAGCAATGGGATGGCTATGAAAAGACATCTGGGCATACCACCTGATGGTAAAGAGTATGAATCATATAAATTTGGCACCAAAGATGAGCCAAGAGAAGTTCACATTGGGAGAGTATGTACCAAAGAGGAAAGGGATGAGATGGTCCAACTCCTCATTGAATATCAGGATTTCATATCCTGGAGGTATGAAGAACTGAAAACATATGACACCTCGGTCATAGTGCACAATATTTTACTAAAACCATACTCCAAACCTTTTAGACAACACCAAAGACTCGTGAACCCTACTATGGAGCCATTGATCCAAAAGGAATTCAAGAAGTTATTAGATGCCAGAATCATCTTTCTGATTTGACATTCCACCTGGGTCACAAAATTGGTACTAGTGAGAAAGAACACTGGTGAGATCTAATTGTGTGTAGACTTTCAAAACCTAAAAAATTCCTCTCAGAAGGAAAAGTATCCCCTCCCATCTCTCGACGAAGTGTTGGAGATAATCAATGGGTCTCAAATGATGTCCTTCCTAGATGGTTACTTTGGTTACAATCAAGTAATGGTACAGGGTGATGACAAGCTGAAAATAACATTCACAACCAAATGGGGAAAATTCTCTTACCAATGGATGCCCTTTGGTATAATTAACATCGGGGAAACTTTCTAGAGGGTAATGAACATAGATTTCAAGGGGCTAGTTAAGAAGTGCATTATCATTTACATGGAGGATCTCACAGTCTTCTCAAAACAAAGAGAAGTCTACATAAATGATCTCAGAAAGTGCCTTCAAAGATGCATGAAATATGGGATTTATCTTAATCCTAAGAAATGCGTGTTTGGGGTAACTGAAGGCAAGCTATTGAGACACATCATTTTTAGAAGACGGGATAGTCATAGAACCTGAAAGGGTGGAAGCCATTCTAAATTTGACACCGCCTCATAGCCGCAAAGAGATGAAATATTTCTTCAGGAATATTAACTTTGTGAGGAAGTTCATCAGTGGCTTCACATAAATAGTAAAACCCATGAATGATATGCTAAAAAAGGATTCCAAGATTGAGTGGAATATCCCAATAAAGAAATATTTTGAGGAGATAAAGGGTGTATTTTCTACGGCTCCTAGCCTCATCAGCCCTGACTACACCATTCCTTTTAAAGTGTATTATTTTACATTAGAACACTCATGCGCATGTATCCTCACTTAGAATAAAGACAATGAAGATGAGAGACCCATAGACTTCATGAGTTTCCCCTTTAAAGATGCTGAGATCAGGTACCCCAACCTGAAAAAACAATCTTTTTCTCTTGTTAAAGTGGTGAATACATTCTGACACTACATATTGAGAAGCAAAGTCTTCGGGATAGTCCTTGACACAGCCGTAAAGTCTCTGTTGATGCAAAATGAGCTAGGAGAGTGAAGAGGGAAATGGATGGAAATCCTATAAGAGTTTGACCCAGAGATTCAACCAATGAAACTAGTAAGAGGCCAAGGCCTAACTAAACTGATCTCTGAAGTGGAAGAAGGTCTAGTATGCTAAACTTACATCGATCAAGGCGTTATCACTCATATATGGTATCAAGACATAGTCTACTACCTAATATAGAATCTCTGCCTAGAGGGGATGAATAGATCACAAAGAAGGGCTTTGAAAATAAAAAGCAACTCCTACATGTTGAAGAATGGTCAGCTATATAAACACAATTATGAGGGTTTGTACCTGAGGTGTCTAGATAGGCTTGAAGCAAAGCAATCCCTACAAGATTTTCATGATAGATATGAGACAGGGCATGGTTTAGCTGAGGAGACTGCTCACCAAATCCTAAGGGCAGGGTATTTTTGGCCAAAGTTATTCAAAGACAATGGAGAATATGTGAGATCATGCCACACTTTCCAGACAAGTGCAACCGAGAGAGAAATCTGACAATTCCCTTACAATCAGTATATGAGGTATGTTCGTTCACCCAATAGGGATTATATTTTGTTGGATTGATTAAAACCCCTTCGTCTATAGGACAAAAGTTCATTCTAATAGCTACCAATTACTACACACACTAGATAGAGGCCCAAGTACTGAAGAATTGCACCACAGAGGTAGTGACCAAGTTCTTAGAGGAGCGCATCATAACCAGGTTCAGAATGTCATTCTATCTGGTATGTGACAATGCTCCCTCTTTCTCATCCACCTTACTCATGCAATGGAACTTCAAAAACTAGGTAATCCTCAAATTCTCTTCCAATTATTATCCACAAGGCAATGGTGTAGCAGAATCTACCAACAAGAACTTGACAATAGTGATCAAACATCTCCTCAATGACAATCCCTGGGATATGCACACACAACTAAAATATGCCCTATAGATAGACTAGGTGAGGATCAAGAATGCTTTTGGGACATTCCCATACCAATTTCTCTATGGATTTCAATTGGTCTACCCTATGAACTTGAAAATCCCATCTTTAAATTTATGGACCAATACGTTGGAGGCAAAGATCAAGTACAAGTCAGACTCATGAACCTCCTTAACTTGGAGGAGAAGAGAAACTTGGCCCTAGAGCATGTATCAAAGCACCAGGCCATCATAAAGATGTAGTTTGATAAGAGATCCACCTTTAAAGCCTTTAAGATCTCTGACCTTGTTCTCATGTGGGATAAGACAAAGGAAAATTCGGGCAACCACACCAAATTTCAAAAATTGTGGACAGGCCCCTATCAGATATCAAAGATCTTGGGAGAGAACACTTTTAGGATCAACACCTTAAATGGAGAGTTGACCCCATTTCCAGTCAATGGGAAATTCCTCAAATATTACTTCAGATCCTAAGTGAGACTGCCTTCCGTCCCTTATATCATAGTCTTTTTGCTTTCTTCATTTTCTTTCTTTTGATCTTTCATTTTCTTCGCCGTCAGTCCCTTTCTTCCTTCTGTGGTCACCTCCTTTTGTTGGGGCTCATTTTTCTTTGGGTCAAGTGTATCTTGGATTCATTCCAAGTAGTCCCTAAATGGAAGCAAAGGTATTTCTTAGTCAAATTCTCCAAAGAAACATGCAGCATAGAGAACACTCCAAAAGTCAAAGTGGCAGCATCTATCATTCATAATCAGAGAGATCTTCGATGTTCAGTCATCTTAATCACAAAGGACACTAAGAAACAACACCCACGAGCATTAGTTCCTTGAGTGTTTTTCAGTTGGGACCAACACTAGTGTGTGGATTTGGGTACACACCGATCCCAGTACCCAAGTTTGGGAATGCGAAGGCAGGAGGAAAGAAGATTAATTAAAGAAGAGAGAAATAAGCACATAAAAGAAAAATGGACCGAAGAGGTCACAAGTGTAAAATCCAAGTGGCATAGCCTGATTTTTGCTTGGATTAATCAAAGAAGAAAGTATGAGCCTAGATGTATATAATTACATGCATCAAGATCTTGACATGGTTCACAACAAAAGAAGAAAATCAAAAATTTGTCAAACAAGAAAATGACTCTCCTATATATCTCCTGCCTAGCAAACCACATAGATGAGGGTGACTATAACAACCTCTACAGGGGCTACAAATGCTTGGCTGGCAGTAGATCAAGGTTACATTTGGGATTCGGGGAAATTTTTTTGGGGCTATGGACACCTAACTAGAAATAATGATCTTTCCGGTAGGCCCTGGTCTACATGGAAAAATGTTGGGAATAGCTGACAAATGTTTTGGTTTCTGCAATCAAAGGTCAAAGAATGAACACACATGAACACACACTTGGAAACCATAAGAAAGATTCAAACTGAGAAGTCATTGAGAGATAATTCATACATACAACTCTTGGTTTTTGTTCCACTGTAAATCTAGAATCTGGAAGAGTCTTGATGACGAAGAAATTCCTCCTTTTTTCGGGGATTTTTGTTGTGGTTCCACAACACACACCCAATTTTGGTCCTTTAAACATGGGGACCCCCCTTGTTTGTTTTGGGCTTGTTGGGTCTGCCCCTCACCTTGTTCCTTGAATTAGGTTCTTGAGGGGCCTTTTGAGAAAAATCTAAGTGTTTTCGGCCTTTCAAAATTTCGGAGGACCCAGTGTCCTCCAAAATGCTGAGTCTAGCCCTTTCGGCCTCCGAAACACTGAAAAAGGTAGAAGGTAAAGATTTGAGACCTTTCAGTGTTTTGGACCCCAAAACACTAAAATGGGACAAGGCCACCTGATGTTCGACGTTTTAGCCCCCGAAATGCCAAAATTGGGTGACGTTAGCCCACGGGCTATTTAGGTGGCATGAGCCTCATTTGCTAAACACTTCACATTTTTTTTAGTCTATGCATTTTCTACCTCTTGCTCGCGCGCTCGAAATTTTACACTGCTCCTGTTTGTTGTGCTTTGTTAGTTTCTCCTTGCACCTTGGTTTTCGTCCTCCCTTGCCTCTGATTTTAGAGGTAGGGTTTTTGTCCTTGTCTCTGTGTGTTTTGTTTTTCATTTTTTTTGTTTTGCATCTGTTTGTTGCATTTTAGACCTAGTCAGGTCCTGCTCTCTCCCAGGTCTTTAGGGTTTTTTTCACTCTTGGACTTATGAAGGGGTCTCTTCTTCCTCTTTTTGCTATCTTTCTTACATTTTAGGGTTTAGGATTTTTTGTGTGTGTCACAACCTAGTCGCAGGTTTTCGGCCTCTGAAAGGCCAAAAATCATTTGTCCCCTTGAGCTGTCGCCAAGTGCATTTTGGATTTTGGGAGGTGTTAGCATTTTGGACCCCCAGAATATCTGAAACCACTGAAAGGTCAAAAGGGCTGAACCTTCAAGTGACAAGGTCCTTCTTTCGACAGCTTGAGACTTTCTGAGCCTGACATCTTGGTCAAACTTTTGCACACCGAATGAAAGAGAAGGATTGTTCCTCCAACTTTTTTCTTTTCGCACTTTCAGCATTTTCAAACCCCAACATTATTTTTGGTGTCTGAAAACCTAAAAGGGTCGAAAGAGAAAAAAATGCATTTTTGGCATCTTAAAATCTTTTTGCTTGTGTTTTCCTAGATAAATCATTTTATTCCCTTCTTTTCATAGTTTCATTTCAATAAAAATACTAATACTTTCAATTTTCTTGCAAGAATGCCTGAGAAATGAATAATGTTCCCGATGAAGTACCTATACAAGGGGAATCACCCCCCTTCAAAGATTGGGAACAAATATGCTGAGATCACCAATACTGATATCAAGAATGTAGACTGGGACAAGTTATTGGTAAGGTGCTCCCAACCAATAGGGAGGTCTGAAGACTGCACCTCCATCATTTATTGTAGCCTAGTCAATGCAGGAGCACATCTAGTGGTTGTCACATCTTTAGAGCTGATAATGACTCTATCCAATCACTACGGCCCAGATGAGAGGGTAGTAAAGAGCACATAAGGAAAAGTAGTTTTGGATATAAGACCAGACAATATAGAAGAGGTCTTCCACCTCTAGAAAGGTGTAGACAAATTCTATGACTTATTCATAGAAAAGGGCCTGAGGTGGTTTAGAAACAAAGATGAAGAGGCGTACGATTTTGTAAATAATGACTACCTCAAGCAACCTCTTCCCAAAAATAAACTGGATAAGATAGACCTCAGGAGAGGATATATAAAAGATGCAATCTAAGCAGCAGTAACACTCATAAGCCGAGTGTATGGACTACCTCAATCCATCCAGCTCAAGGACTAGAAGATCCTGTTAATAGAGAAGATCAGGAACCACAAGGCTAGGTTCTATTGGGCCACCATTATCAGTGATAGGATGGATGAGTAATTGAATGTAGTGAAACATAATCCAAAGTTCTACATGAGTACATACATAGTGTACTTATTAGCCACACGGGCAGACTATTTGGGGATCACCAAAAAGGGGAACATTAATGATCAAAATTCATGGCCCCATATTGTATATTTACAGCTAGTGAAAAGGGCAAATATGCCAGAAGATAGCCCAGACTATAGGATAGTAAATGATGCTTTCATCTTTTCAATCATTCAATCCATTGAAGGTGATTTCACGAAGAGAATGTCAGAAGAAGAAATTGCCAAAGTAAGATCCATTGGGACCTATTACATACAATTTAGGATATTTACATACATATAGGTGGAAGGGTCTATCTTAAAACCAAAGAAGCTACCTAGGTACAGAGCTGACTAAGTAATTATTCTAGAAATGGCTAGATAGCTTACAAATGCTTATGAGCACATAAAGCATAAAAAGAAGCACTATTCAGATTTCCCTATCCTCCTAGGCTTGTACACTCTCCAAGACATGAAAGTTTACAAGTCCTTGGCCTTTGAGTGGGACAAGTGACCAATTCAACTATATAAAATAGCCAGGCCCCAATTTGATCTGATAGGTACATACAACCACATCATTAGAAAATTCTATATCCATGACTCACACCTTGAAGATCACTGGATAAACTGTGTGGATGATCATGAGGTTAGAATCAAGGACTATTGTACAATGTCTCTTACTCTTGCATAGGAGATCTTGAAGGCCCCAATTCCCCCAAAGGTTTGGGAGAAGGATTTAGATAATATGTTGGAATCCATTTATACTGTGGACAAGATATAAAATAGGCCCATCCTAAACGCAGAAATTTAAAAGGATGAAAATGATGATATCCAGTTCTGAACTTGACATGTGGTTAGGAAAAAAGAGGAATGGATTAATAGGCCCTATCAGATGGACCCCATTCCTATAAAGACATTGATGGATCCACCCAAGAATGTGGATAATAAATAGGGAGATAAATGTACTATACCATAGTACAAGAAGGCCCCACCATAGAAGCCAGGGACAATGTATGGCCATGAGCGTGAAGTAGAATATGTTTTAGATCCTAGACACAAAGCTCAAAAGACTAGGATGATAGGATAGATAGATCCTCCAATTGGATCATCACATGCTACACAATATGAAGGCACTTCCACCTCTGGTCAATCTCCCCCTACTACGGGAGAAGGAAAGAAAATGTATAAAAGGAGGAGAGCTTCTGTGTCTCCATGAATAGAAACCTTACAAGAGGAGATAGAAGAGGAGAAAGACACACCTTTGATTAAAAGGACAAGGTCTCAGAAGAGGAAAGAAAATGAGAATACAAGAAAATAAGTGGAGGACCCAAAAGAACATGAGAACCCTCTGAATGCCTTAGGTTCAGATGAGTTCCTAATATTTGATTTTGAAGGCCTAGAAGGTTTTGTAGACCAGGGATAGGATACACTTGAATCATCGGCATGGTTTAACATAGGAGTGCCAATGCTCATCTATCCCCAAGTAATCCTCAATCCACCTCCGACCCAGTTCACCAATCCCACACTAAACATGCCAATCGCAATGATGAGCTCTAACACTAGCCAAGGGCCTAAAATTCAAGACACCACATTGGCTCAGAACATAACGGGAGATAAAGGTGTAGGAGAGAGTTCAACTTCTACTCCACCACCTTATCTCCCAACTCCAACACAAAATCCACCTCCTTCAATTCCTACTCCACCGCCCATGATTCCAACACCTACTCCACTAAAATTAGTCCCTTTACCTTGCTTCATCCTGACTCCCTAGGGGTTAGTAAGCATAGAAGCTGTGTCACCGTTCAAAACCACACTAGCATCCATGACTGGCCTTGATGCAGAAGTCTTGATTAGTTCCTCAGGGGATGAAGGCCGAGATAAGGATGGACAAGATATGGCAGTAGAAGAAGAGAAGGGAGAAGAAGAGAAGGTAGAGGGAGAAGGCCATGAAGAAGAAATGTTTGAGGGAGAAAAGGGGAAAGAAGGTGAACATGAAAAAGAGTCAGAAGAGGAGGTGACCCCCAGGCCGCAAAACTTGGCTTCAATCCTCCACATTGCCCCATATGAGCCAATCACCACCTTTAGTAAACCTACTTGGTTTACTAAAGAGATTCAACCTCGAAAAAAAATGTACACTAATGAAGACAAAGGAGAAGACACAAGTATGGCATCCTTGGGACAAGCATTCCATTAGATAGAGGTCAATATACCATCAAGAACCATATCTTATGTCACCCAAGACACTAGGGGTTGTTGGAAAGCACAGGTGGCAGCTCCCTGTACTAGCACCCCTCAAGCACAGATAACCCTTACAGATTATACATTTGAGGAGGTAGATCTAGGAGAGCCTACCAGGGAAGGGAGAAATAAATTGGCAGCCTTGGGGCTTAAGAATGCTCTAGGATTGCTGAGAAAGGACAAGGAAATCATCAAATCCTTAACATAGCAGAATGAGGCTATGAAGAAATTCATTCATAAAATGGTGGGTCCCATTGACCTAAATTTCCTAGAGGCCTCATTACATGTCGTATTAGAAAAGAGGGCCAATCCAGACTTACCAGTAGGTGTGACCCCTTCTTTCATCCAAGAAAGTGCGGATTGGAAGAATGATTTTGAGAAATACGAAGAAGGGGTTATCAGGCTCGTATTCAAGCCTTACAGATTCATCCTAATCGAGGCCACAAAGTTGATTGACCTAATGAAGAATGAAGTGTTAGAATAATCCCAAAGGATAACTAAGAGGGAGGGGGGGGGGTGAATCAGTTATCAACTAATTTAATTATTTTCCTTTATTAACTCCAGAATACAATAAAGTAAATGCACATTTAGATAACACAATAGACAACACCACAATTTAGTTACGGGGAAACCAAATGGTAAAAACCCTGGTGGGAATTAACACCCATAATGAACTATACTTGTTTATAATAATCCCTGTTAGAAGATCTTGCAACCCTGTTAGGAGTTGTTATTTACAATGCAATAAGTATAGTGAACTTGTTAAGGGTCTGACCCTGTTAGGAGTCTTTTACAAATAACCCGGTTAAGGGTGAGGACTCACTATCCAAAAGCTCACTGCTTCAATGGTGAAGGATAAAACCTTCTGTAGAATAGATATACACTATATTTGATGATGAACTATAGAGTATAACTACTGTCTTGATTAGTTCCAATGTATTTTAATCTTCCACTGCTTCTTCACATAGATCCTTCATGAATGAAATACATCTGATATTCTGCTCTGCTCTTTTCCTGTATCTTTTCTTGTCATTCACACTTAGCATTTCACAAATGACTTGCTATAAGTATCTTCCTCAAAGTATGAGATCATGGGATCTGTTAGAAAACTCTTCATAAAATCCTTGTCAGCTTTACTAATCACGCAAGCATAATTACAATCGTGCAATATAAACTAAATAGACGTGATGCTTTACTAAGTCGACCTCACCAAATTAACTCTAACTTTGTAATCTTGTTGAAACATGTTTGGCGCCTTTGGATAATTGTCTTCAACTCATAAATAAACTTGAATATACACATGCATATCATGAAGATAGGCACAACTCAAGAACCAATGCAATACGTCGGCTCTATACAAAAAAACTCTAGAAACTGTAACTGCCATAAACAAAATTGCACAACATAACTAAAACTTTATATCTCAGTCTGCATGTATGAATGAAACATCAACAACATATCAAAAACATGAATATAACCACGCAAGGCTTGATATCATCATTTGAATAAGTACATACAGAATACTTTTGTATATTATATGTTTTCATCAATGACAAACATACAATCAACTAGCTGCCAGAAGTAAATCTCCAACAATCTCCTCCTTTGACATTGATGGTAACATATGATATTAAAAACATCTTTAGCACATGGTGTCTTCTATCTTTTTACAATCTTCTCAATATCTTCATCAAATATTCCTCTATACTACTGCAGCTCCTCTGTCTATTTTTATACTCCCCCAGAGTATATGCTCCCCCTTACTATATACTCCCCCTTTGACATCAATGGAAAAGGGTGCCATAAGCAATTAGGCACATGTACTACTCTAGAAGTAGAGTAGTTAACCATTTATCAGTCACTCTAGACTGATTTTCTTGCTGCTTTATCTAGTCAGACTCAAAGAGAGTGAATTACTCCGAACTTCTCCCTGAGATACTCAAAAGTATCTTTTGATAAAGGCTTTGTGAAAATATCTGCCAACTGTTCTTTGGTGCTCACATAGTCCAATTTTACTTCATTATCTGCAACTTTTTCTCTAAGAAAAT
>MU220187.1:248144-269719 GCA_018584345.1 Thuja plicata | reverse complement strand
CCAAGCTCTTGGGGCCTGTTTAAGTCCATAGAGTGCTTTCTTCAATCTGCATACCATGTCTGGTTTATCTGATAGATTAAATCCTTCAGGCTATTTTATGTAGACTTCTTCCTTCAAGTCACCATTTAGAAAGGTGGATTTGACATCCATTTGATATACTTTGAAGTCTTTGAATGTTGTATAGGACAATAAATTGATGGCTTCTAATCTTCTCACAGGGAAAAATGTGTTAGTTTAATCTATCCCTTCCCTCTACACATATCCTTTACACACTATTCTTGCTTTTTTTTTGACCACTTTAACATCTTCATTCATCTTGTTCCTGAATACCCACTTTTTTCCAATCACATTTTTGTCACTAGGTCTAGGAACCAATTCCCATGTATCATTTTTTATTATTTGATCTAATTCTTCTTCCATTTCTTTCTGCCAATCAAAATCCTTGCAAGCATCTTCAACATTTAACGATTCAATCTGTGAAAGTAAACATACCTCTTCATCCACAGTTAACCTTTTTGCTTTTGATCTAGTCAAAACACTGCTACTCTAATCTCCAATGATATCATCTTTTGAATGATACCTAGATGTGAACTTTTAAACTTTTGGTGTAACATCCTCATCTATAATCTGTGATACTTCTTTGCTTGATTCAGGTTCATTACATGATACATCAATACAATCAAACATTTCTTCAATAATGGTGTCTTTACTGTTAGTCCTGGGTTCATCCTCAATCATAGGTGCATATTCATAGTGCCTTTCTTGAACCATGAAATTCTCATCAATATTTACATGAGTACTTTCAATTATGTTCTTTAATCTCAAATTAAAACATCTGTATGCTTTTATTTTAGTAGAGTAACCATGGAAAATACCTTCATTGCTTCTAGCATCAAACTTACCAACACCATCATCTCTCTTGATGTAGCATTTGCTGCCAAATATTCTAAAGTATTTTACTGTAGGTACATTACCAAACCAAAGTTCATAAGGTGTCTTATCAACACCTGGCCTTAGTTGTGTTCTGTTGATATTATAGACTGCTGTATTGACTGCGTCTCTCCAATAGGTGTGCACAACTTTTCCTTCAATCATCATAGTGTGCGCTGTATCAAGTATGATCCTATTCCTTCTTTTTGCTATCCCATTCTTCTATGGGGTTCTGGGTGTACTCAACTATATTTTAATTCCATGTTCTTCATAGTAGTCATAAAACTAGTCACAGGTGAATTCTCCTCCTCTATCTGATCTCAGACACTTTAGTTTTAATCCAGATTACTTCTCCACTTTGGCTTTGAATATTTTGAACTTCTCAAAGGCTTTAGAATTATCCTTTAAGAATGCAACCCACATCATCCTTGAAAAATTATCAACAAACAAAATGAAATACCTTTCTTCGTAATATGATCTGGTTTGAGTAGGACCACATAAATTTGTATGCACTAGGTCTAACTTGATTTCAACTGAGTTCTGCTTGCTTCTGAAAGAGCTCCTTACATGCTTTCCCATAACACATTCCTTTCACATTGTGTCAACTGGTCTTGCAATACTTGGAAGGTCTCTAACTACCTTGACATTACTTATCTTTACTATATTATCAAAATTGATATGATAGAGTCTCTTGTGCCATAACCATCTCTCATCCACTTTTGCAACAAAATAACTTACATCTAAATTGAGCTGAAAAAAATTACCTTTTGTTTTAGAGCCTGATGCAATCATGTCTCCTTCTTTGTTTCTAATAATGCATTTGTTGTCTTTGAATTCCAAATGATAACCTTTGTGAAGTAGCTATCCAACACTTAGTAAATTGTGATGTAATCCATCAACATACAAAACATCATCTGTCTTGTTCTTTCCATCTAGGGTGATGGATCCTCTGCCTATGATAGTTTTAGGAGTGTTATCTCCAAATCTAAGCATACCACCTTTGTACTTGTCTAGATGAACAAATCTATCTTTATCACCTGTCATGTGATGAGAGCATCCACTGCCAATGATCCAATCAGTTCTAATGTCTGCTTTGGAAATTAGGGCTAACTCCTGTGTTTCCTTTTCATCTTCAATGTCCATATGCTCAAGCAATTTTTCCATGTCTTTAAGGGCAACGAATCCAATTTCATCTTATCCTGAATCTTCATTAGTTACACCTTCAACATGATAGCATTGCTTCCTGTATTTAGGTTTATAGTCAGTTATGAATTTCTTTACTCTTGTGGGACACTTGGATGCAAAATGACCGATCTTGTTGCATGAAAAACATTTGAATGGAAGCTATCCTTCATATTTCCCTTTTCCTTTCTTTTCTCTTTTAGCAATCATGGCAATGATTTATTCTAGTTCTTCATCAAATTATTCTTTCTCATTATTACTAGAGATGTGAGATTTCTTACCATGGACTGAAGCTTTGAAGGCTGTTTCACTTTTGGGTTCAGTCTTCAATCCTGATATCTCAAATGCAGAGATTTTACTGATCAAAGTCTCTCTTGAAGTCTTGTGAAAATTGCATGGTTTCCTCTAGAATACTAATCTTGTTCTCATAGTCTGATGTTAACATAATCAACAACTTGTCCATTATATCTTCTTCTGATATTTCTCTACCATTATTTCTGATTCCAGAAACTGCTTCATTTATCCTCTGATTATAGGCTCTGATGTTTTCTTCAGGTAACATCTCAAGATTGTTGTTTTTCTTTTTCCATGTTTTCCTGCGTGCATTATTTTCTTGAACATCTCCTTCAAACATGTCTTCTAAATAATTCCATATTGTGTATGTCTTGTCTACCTTCTTGATATTAGAGAATTTTCTATCAGATAGTGTACTTATAAGGGCTTCTTTGGAAACTACATTAGCTATGAATGTATCCTTTTGTTTACTAGTAGCATCATCTCTTGATAGGTCTTTTAGAGAGGGAATAAAAAATTCTTGTGTGGTTAGCTCAAAGATGTCAAAACCAACACACTATAGATGTGTTATCATTTTGTTCTTCTAATCTAGATAATTTTCTCCATCAAACTTAGGACTCTCTTTTCTGAAGTATGCCATATGATCTACCTTAAGCTGTTAAGATTTCCATTCAAGGCACTTGGCTCTGATACTAATTGTTAGAATAGTCCCAAAGAATAAATGAGAGGGGGAGGGGGGGGTGAATCAGTTATCAGCTAATTTAATTCTTTTCCTTTATTAACTCTAGAATACAATAAAGTAAATGCACATTCAGTTAACACAATAGACAACACCACAATTTGGTTACAAGGAAACCAAATGGTAAAAACCCCAGTGGGAATAAATGCCCATAATGAACTATACTTGTTTATAATAATCCCTGTTAGAAGATCTTGCAACCCTGTTAGGAGTTGTTCTTTACAATGCAATAAGTATAGTGACCTAGTTAAGGGTCTGACCCTATTAGGAGTCTTTTAAAAATAACCCGGTTAAGGGTGAGGACTCATTGTCCAAAATCTCACTGCTTCAATGGTGAAGGCTACAACCTTCTATAGAATAGATATACACTATATCTGATGATGAACTATAGAGTAGACCTGCTATCTTGATCAGTTCCAATGTATTGTAATCTTCCACTGCTTTTTCACATAGATCCTTCATGAATGAAATACATTTGATATTCTGCTCTGCTCTTTTCCTGTATCTTTTCTTGTCATTCACACTTAGCATTTCACAAATGACTTTCTATAAGTATCTTTCTCAAAGTATGAGATCATGGGACCTGTTAGAAAAATCTTCATAACATCCTTTTCGGCTTTACTAATCACACAAACATAATTACAATCGTGCAATACAAACTAAACAGACATGACGCTTTACTAAGTTGGCCTCACCAAATTAACTCTAACTTTGCAATCTTGTTGAAACACATTTGGCGCCTTTGGATAACTGTCTTCAACTCATAACTAAAATTGAATATACACATGCATATCCTAAAGATAGGCAAAACTCAAGAACCAATGCAATATGTCGGCTCTATACAGAAAAACCCCAGAAACTATCACGCCCATAAACATAATTGCACAACATAACTGAAACTTCATATCTGAGTCTGCGTGTATGAATGAAACATCAACAACATATCAAAAACATGAATATAACCGAGCAAGGCTTGATATCATCATTCAGATAAGTACATACAAAACACTGCTATATATTATATGTTGTCATCAATGACAAACATACAATCAACTAGCTGCCATAAGTAAATCTCCAACATAAAGAGGGAGTGAATTGTGAAATAAGAAAATGGAAAGATATTCTCCAAGACCTAAAAGTAATCAAGAAGCAACACTTCCAGATCTTGGTCAAGATTTATGAAGGAGAAGAGATAGAAAACTTCAAGACCTGGATCAAAAGCATATCCAAAATAGTTAACATCTACAAAAAAATGCCTAGCTCACATAATGGACAAATAAAAGGAGGTTGTAGATTGGGTAGAAGAAATAGAAGGTTTCTTCAGAGAGATTGGTTTTGACTTGTATAGTGATCAACAGAAACAAACCCTGCACCCGACCAAGGAAGTAATGCAATAGTTTAAAGATATTCTGGCAAGTTTTAGCACCAATGAGGCCTTACACCAATTGTTCTACTCAAAGAAAGACATGCAGAGAATGTCAGAGCATGAAGAAGAGATCAAGTTCTTCACTTCTGAATTGACAATTTTCAGAGAGAAGCAAGAATGAAGGGTCAACAAAGTGAAGATGAAAGAGATAAATTATGAAGAAGTTCAAGAGATAGTACAAAGGCTCCGAGCTTCCCATCCAGAAGTATTTCCAAACTAATGCCTCAGATCCATTCAAAATTTTTGCAGAAAGCAGTTTTCTACTCTTAGCCATTTTTCAAAAGGCTAAAATTCAGCATTTCAACCTTTCGGCCTTTCGACCTTCCCAAAATTTTGGCCTTTCGGCCTCCGAAAGTCTTGAAACTTTGGGGCCTCCAATTTTGGTTTTGACACTTAAGCAATTTTTGACACTAGGAAAACTTTGGAGTAGAGGTTAGGGTCCAAATTTCTGGGTCTTTCCAATGAGATCACCTTTTTGCATGGAAGTTGAACTCCAGATTAGATGGGTGCCTAACTAGAGTTTGTTTTGGAAGGACTAAGGGTCCTCTATGAAGAACCCTAGATGAAGATTCTAAAGGAGACCTCAAAGATCAAGAAGAAGACTCCAATTACATGCAAATAAACCTCATCTTCTTTCTCTCTCTTTTCTTGACGATTTTGATCCCTCTTGCATGGAAAAATTGATTTTTAACAGATTAAAAATCCATGCAAGTTGTTTAGTATCATTTAGCAATAGTTTTCTTGTAGAAAAGTTTTAGTTTTAGCCTTTTTTCATTAATTTAGAGTTTCTGATGCCCTAATTTTAGCATTCAGAGTTTGTAGATCAGAACTCTATATATTGTAATCAAAAGTAATGTAATAGGGTTGGATTCCTAATGCAATAAATATCTACAATTGGTGCTTCATTCATGGTGTGGTATTTTCTCCTATCTATGCGATAGTGATGAATGTGTGCATACTTGTTCATTATTTTCAAAGAGCCAATTGTTTATTGTGTTTCGAATCTATGTTTCTATTAGTTGGAGTTTACTGTTTTTTATCTACCTTGTTGTGACGAATGCATGGAAGGGATCATCTATTGGGATTAATGATAAATCCATCTCATGGGTGTGCACATCTTGGTGGATTCACAATCTAATAGGTTTTGAAAGCCTTGCATGGGTGATTTCATTTTCTCTCCAAACGATTGCATCCATCGAGTATAGAATTGTGACATCGTCTGATTTATACTTCGTGGGTTTGTTCCAAATCTCTTCATCATTCAATTCGCAAGGAGGGGTGAACATTGGTTTATGTTCGTTAGGATTTTATTTCAGAAAATTTACTTCATTTCTTGTTACCTTACACATTTAAATTCTGTCATAAAGCTGGAAGTAATTACCTTGAAAATACAAAATTGCATCTTTAAGTTAAAACTAAAATCTTTGATAAATCGAAAAAAACCAAAAAGTACTAAAGTTTTTTTGCAGTTTGATGTTTTGAATGTACCAATAAAGGCCTCCTCGTGAACATTCACATTTATCTTCAACTGAGTAACCAAGCAGGTTGTACCACAACCTCGGAGAACCTTGGGAATAACTTTGTTATTCTTTCAAGAGAGGAGATCATATCTCGATATCCTAGCCGTTGACTTGTGTAAAAAACAACACTCAACAGATACTGAGGGACATCAACTAAGTACCAAGACAACAAATATTGATGATACAACTATTGATAATGTATTGGATGGTATTCCTAAACTTTTAACTAATCTTGGTCATGCAAAGATCACAATAGAAGATATAACTGAAGGTGATCCTGATGACAAAGAATAGAAAGATGAAATGATAACTGGAGCTACTGAGGCCTTAGATGAAAAAGATACAACCAAGGTCACCCGAGAAATGGTATTAGGTCATCTTCCAATTTTGGTACAAGCAATTGATATTGAATGTGTAGCACAAATGAAGACACCCGAGAAGGTCACAGATATAAATGAAGACAAGGGTGATGCAAAAGGTAAAGAGACCGATCATAGTGGAGCAACAACACAAGGTGATGCACCTAAAGATATAAATGATGTAGCAGATAAAGGTGAAGGTAACATAGAAATGATGGTAGACACTTCTACCTCTGATACCCAGTCATCTACAAAGGCACCTTCTCAAGGCATCACACCTACCGAGCCACCATTAAAGAAAGAAACCAAGCAAAAGGTTCAATTATCTCTAACACTATCTACTATATCAAGTGTACAAGGGAAGAAGAAGAAGAATAAGATAGGGAAAAAGGATAGAGTCACACTAGATGAAATCATCGACATCCTTGAATGTAACCCAAGGACACTTGATTCTGAATCATTTAAGAAATATGGTGAACTATGCACCCGAAAAGTAGCTCAAGACAAGATGAGGTAGAACATAAGAATGCACAGGTGCTAGAGGCTACAAAGGAGATCTTACAACAAGTTATTCTTGATGTGAACATCAATGAATCTTCCCCCATCATTGATCAACGTGCACTTCTCACCGAGGCAATAAATGGACCAAATATTGATGCCGAGCATAAGTTAGAAGAGAGAGAAGAAAAGAAGATTCAATACAAGGTTACTGAGAAGATCAGCCAAGTAGTGGCAGTAAATAAGGTAACACTTACAATTTTGTAGAAGTTATGCACATTAGATCACTTCTCTACTGAGCTTAGTGACAAGTTAAAGAAATTAGATGATGATCTAAAATATAGTGAAAATAGTCTTTCAACCGAGAAACATGCATTTCAAAGCATTATACCAAGGTTTTACACACACAATGGTTGAGACTTGATTTGAAGAAGGAAGAGGTAAAGATAAGAGAAGAAGTAACTGAGCTACAGGATATGTTACTACCACATTTAGTATTGATGTAGAAACATGTGACAATGACAAAAAATTTGATTGCCACCCTGGAACTATCCATTACAGAAAGTATATATGATATGCATGCTCAACTGAACTTGGAATAGTTGACCCTCGAGCACTTAAAGGAGGAATGGGAGAAGTTAATGAAAAATCTCCAGAAGACCCATCCTCACATGGGAGAAGTTTTTGGATGTTCTTGAGCTTGAAACTCCATTAATGGAGTCCTATGTAATTTTTTTGTTATTTTCAAGTTGAGTTTTTGGATTTTTATTTTGTTGTATTTCAGTTTGTGTTATATTTTTAATGAGATTCTTCAAGGAACACTCACCCTTGGGAGGGAAGAGTAACCTTGAAGGGATTAGTAGGAAATGACACCAGTTTAGTGTAGAGTCTCCCATGTGAGGGGGGAAAGATATGGGGTTTCTGATACCCATGATGCGAAGTAGGGCCTAAGGGCACCTAGGGGGCATAAGGATGTTATTGTTTATGACTGCATCTTGTGTAGATGGTCATTCCAAGTCCATGTGTGGCTTGAGGTTTTCTTTTTGTATACTTGACTTCTCCTACTGTGATGGTCTACCACCACACCTATTTTCAGGAAGGCCTCTTGGAGACCTTCCTCCCATTCTACAATGTGTTGGGAAGTGTTCTATGTTTGGTTATATTTATTTGAGCTTCTATGAGTTTGTGAGTTGCATGATTGTATCATGTTCCACTCTGGATCCCCTAGCTTGGGGGTGACCTTGAAAAGGTCTAGGTTGGGAGACGAGCCTACATGGTCAACTTCATCTATATAGATTTCTGCTGGATATAGGAGCTTGCAATTTATCTTTAAGTGAAAGATAGAAATAACTGAAATTTTAGCATTGTAACCTTTAATGTATGAGAATTTCACTTTTGCACAGTTGCATTCAGACCTTAAGGAAGTTTGTAAAACTTTTATTATTTTGTAATCTCATTACCCTTTTTGTAAAATGTAGATCCTATGAAACATGTGATCATACCTTGTTATAAATTAAAAAGATAATATTGGAAATCAATACTATGTATGTTACTAAAATGCCTTGAATATTACTTTGTGTTAAGTTAGAAGCAAACATAGGCTTACTTTATTTAATTGTCAAAATTCAAAAAAAAAACCAATGACACTAATTTTTCTTATGGAGAAATGAATGATCCTTATAGTGGAATTTATTCCTGAATTGTATGATTATGCTTTATTTCTTAAATAGATGAACTCTTCTATCTTGTTCCTCCCTCACCCGCGGCCACGATCATTGCAGAGAGGCTCAGGGAAGTTGACTTCCCACCCCAGCAGCTGTGCCTACTTCTGTAGGGCATCAACTCACCAAGAGAGGGCAACGACCGACCTCCCCATCCTCCACCAACACCTACCCCTTGTGCGGCTCCGTCTGCCTCATTCCCTCGCCGCCCCTCTTTCTCTCCATAGATTCTACCTCTGTTAACCCTGTGTGTCGTATTCCGTCGCTTTCGGCCCTGCGAAAAAATTTAGGGTTATGATATTTAAAATTAAAATAAAAAATTAATTGTATTGTTAGAATTCGGTTGGTAGAGGAGTAGGATTTTTATTACAAATTTGTAAGACTTAGATTTAGGATATGATTTTTTTATAAAAAAAATAAGATTTGATTTGTTTTAGAGAGATTAAGATTTGATCTTTTTTATTATTATTAGATTAGATCTTCTCTTATATTAGATTAAATGATTATAAGGAATGAAATCTAATTCAATTAGATTTGATTATTGTTTATATATATATATATATATATACTTTAAATTAGTTAGATTTATTTCTAATTAATTATGATTAGATTTTTAATTATGTTTTGAATTCAATTTGATTGATTTAGTTTATTTAATCAGATGGCTATTAACTTTAGTTTAACTTCTAAACATTAGATTATCATTTGAATTTAATGGTTATTAATAGATTTGTAAACTTTAATATGTTAGATTATTTTAAAAAAAAAATTTAAGGGGGGAATTTTAATATTTTAGCATTCTAAATATAATGTTTAAACGTAGATTAATTAATAAACTATTTGACGTAATATATCAATAAGTGGGTCTAGACAACCCCCTATCATCATGAATTAACATTTTACAAAGGTATATTGTTTCGTTGACCTTTATTGTGCACGATTGAATTTTAGTTAACCACAGTCAAACCTTGTCTGTTTGCCTTGTTTCTCATGCACAGGCCTTCCCTTTGACGCTTAGTAGGCCCTAGTATCCTAAACTCACATATATCATAACACAGTTGACTTTAGTGAACTATCTCGATTTGCATGCCGATCGAAGTGTGTACTTAGGGATCATTGTAGGGTAATTCTGTAAGTTGATTAAAGCAGTTTGAATTTTAGTCAAACTTGGTCAACTTGGTCAACTCTCTTCTGGTTGGATCCTTGAGTGGTTGAAAATACATTAACCAGTTTAGATAACTGTTTCCCTCCGCACTATTTTGCGTGCACATGTTATCCTTGAGATAGATTAGTAAACCTTCAGCGTTATGTTTAAAATTTTTGTTAGTGTGTTTTTGCCGAACTTTTGGGCATGATAGTTCGTGGCTCTTGGATGATCTATGTGATATTTTTCCTTCTTATATGTATATTCATTTCATCTTCTTGATACTGATCCTTGATGTAATATGGTTTCATATGATGAAAAAGGACTTTGACATTGAAAATATATGCTCTTGTAAAATAGTTGATTATAATATTATGGATATGAACTTATTATCATTGATATGTATTATTGGATGTGTTATATACTTGATTTATGTAATATATTATTATCACCATGTACTTGATTAGACTCCTATGGATTTATGAGGAATATTGCATCATAGATCTAATGTTTCCATTTTATGATTATGTAGTGCTATTGTTTATGCATTGCTGAGTAGCGATGTCTAGGAACCTGAGAGGATGTTATATTAATTATGATGTAATGTTAATCATAGACATATAGTTAAGTAAAAAAATACCATATTTTATAGTTAATTCATGCTATCCTCTCATGTTCCCTAGCGGGGCATTACATTTTGGTAAAAAGTGACCTTTTATTATGGGAAAAGAGTTCTTTTCCACACTTATTCTTTTTGATAAAATTGGAAATTAATCCAAATTGTATTGACAAAATTGATCTTTTGCTTTTTGTATTTGATCCGCTTGCCAAATTTTTGTGGGTATTGGGTCGTTGAGTTCCTGTCAAGATTACTTCACTTTGTCAAACATCTCATTTTATTTCATGGGGGTTTGGATTTTCTACTTCATTTTTGGCTTTCACCATTGTGTGAGGTAGGTTCTTCCTCAAAAATCATTTATTTCTCATTTGAATTGTTTATTATTTGATGCAAATGATCTATGAGATGTATTTTATACTTTTCCCCACGTGTATGAGTTATTTCTATGCCCGTTTAGGATTCTATGTTTATGCTATGATTTTGTAGTTTCAAATGTATGGTTTTTATGGTGTTATGATGCCAAATTTTCCATGTGTGCTCGGAATGTGAATTTTATTGGACCATTTTTTGTTGGGTTCTGGAGAACCAATCAATTTTATATTTTTTTCCTAATTTGAAGTTTTAATTTTTAGCTAATTTTGAAGGATCATCAGTGGTGGCAACCTTCGGGATTGAATTTTTGTCCATGTTCATTGCTTGTATTTTCTTGTAATTTGGGTTTGTAAATTAATCCTATGTTTGTGACCATTATGCATTTTTGGTGTGTTGAAATTGGATCCACCTTGGATTTTGTACTCTTGGAAATGAGGTCAGTTGAGATTGTCTTGTGCACGAGTGAATTTCCATTGTTTCTTATTTGGTTCTTGTTTGATGCTTGATTCAAGATTGCATCTTGGTTTGTTGATGTCAGTGTTGAGACCACATCACAAACACAATTCCATGTACCATGTTGGGATTCCAAGGGACCATGGTATTGGTTGAGGCCATTAGAGCTTGTCTTTTATCATTTATGCTTCAAACTTGGAATCCTTACCTTCCTTATTGCATGTATTAGAATCTCTTTATGACTCTATGTTTTATTTTGTTAGAATTTCATTATTGATTGGTTGGTGTAGAGTAGTGGGATGGAGTAGATCTTCAAGGTAGACTGAGACACAAAGTGGTCCTAGGGTAACCCTTGGAAGAGTTCTTAATAAGAAATAATAATTTTATCAATGGAGTAAAACATAATATAAGAATTAATGTGACTAACTTGTCATTGTTTGAGGACATTGATAGGGTATCTCCTTGCCTTTCCATTTATGGACATTGATACAACATAGTACCTTGTCATTATTTAAAGATGTTGATATGGTACATATTAGCCTTTCCATCTATGGACATTGACATGGCTAAATAGAGCATCCTTGATGAGAGAGAGATGAATCAAAGCCATATGGACCTACACAAGACTTGTGATGACATTCCATTCTTGAGTCTCATCACCATACCTTTTCTAGGTCTGACCAATCATCTTGGCATCCCTACATTATGATTTATGCTTCTATGTGTTTGCATTGGAATCACTGAACTCCCCCCTAAGTTTTGCATTTGATTAGTGTGTGTGTGATCCATTCTTTATGTGTGGCCAGGTGATTATCTTCATGAGAAATATGGGGTGGGAATGAGGGTAACAAATGGTTGGGTGGTGTTGCATATCACTATTGGGGACTTGTGTACAAGTGGTGGACTACTTCTAGTGACAAAGTTTGAGCATGATGTGCTCATCGTTTCCCTTTGCATTTCTTTTTAGTGATTTTGCATATTTATTTTAATGCTTAGTAGAATAGGTTTAATTTATGATGACTATGATTGTAGTGAGTGTGTATGTCCTTGATTTTATGTATCTATTACTCTCTAGTGTGGATTTATTCATAATTAGGTTGTACATTGGAGTCGACAGTAGTTTATTTTAAATTTATGCTTCCTATAGGATTTTGTACATTCATATGTTGTTTCTACACATAGTAATTTTCTCCTACACATTTACCCTCTATTTTTGTACATTTTTTTCCTATTCCTACACATTTTTAATTTGGATCCAATTCTGTGTATTTGTCCTTATTATGTCTAGGAAATTGTCAGAGTTTCACTGATAATTCTAAAGGATAATAAGTTGTCATTATTATACAAGGAAACAGTTTTTGGACTGTTGCTAACATGATCACCAAGTGACAACATATAGATAAGTGCAATGGTCACCAAAATAGTTAAGTGCAGAGGTCACCAAAATAGACAAACATAGTGAACACCAAAATTAGACTATCACTGACAGACAGTTTACAGAGTAAACTGACAGACAGTTTATAGAGTAAATTGACAGACAGTTCAGAGACATCACCGAGCACAGACTACAGAGCAGACCGAGCACCAGTCTACCAAGAGACAATTTTATTTCTGAGAACAGTGGATCTGAGATACATGTCAGATAAAGCACTTCAATTTTATAATGATCTTTATGCTTAGCTTTAAAACCATTTCATGAGGAAAAAGTAAATCATATGTAATAGTTTTAATCAACCTAACTAATTGTAAACATGCAAACTAGGAGATCAAGGTCAAGTTGTAAACCTTTGATCATAGAGTTTTTATTGTAAAGCATAAAACCTAATTAGGTCAATACATTGTATAAATAGATGTAGTAATCAATCAGAACTAGAGGATTTTAGCCACATCAGACATCTATGGATCACATAGAGAGTTTCATGCAGAAGGACACAAAATAAAGAACTCAGTTATGAAGAACAATATTCAAGGATATCGAGCTGAACATATGTATTAATCAATCACTATAGGTGATACATATATCTTGTGTACTTAAAGGATCTGTATTCATCAATTTAAGATTTCATACTATCAGATCAATAATTATTTTGACTACTCTCTAAAAATTGTAGCAAATAGAAGAAATCCTTTAAGAAGGTGGACTTAATAGTCTTATTGTAAATCTCTTAACCAAGTGCACACTTAACAGGGTTGTTAAAATATCTTAACCAAGTAGACCCAACTAGTCTAAAATATTACTCATAACAGGGTAAGATCATCAGAAGTGATCACACTTGTATCCTTAACCGATACCTTCCATTCTACAAATAGTGAAGCTTTGTGGATTTCATCCCCACCATAGTTTTTACCTTCTAACAGGGGTTTTCTACATTACCAATTCTTGTGTCATGTGTAACTACTTTTCATGAATGTTTCTATGTATGTTTACATGCAATTAAGTTTATGTTTTGATATTACATGCATAAGGTAGAAAAGTAATATGTTCGGTAATGCAAGTAAATATTACTAAAGGTTAAAGTGATAAAAGTTTTAAGGGTACTGATTCACCCCTCCCCTCTCAGTACACACCATTCCATTATTCCAACAATTAGTATCAGAGCTAGATCTCTTATTTGGAAAAGTTTGAATCACTTGAGAGAAAAGACCATACAATGGAAAGGTATAAGCTTAACAAGAATATTCAGAATTAGAAGTTGCAGATAGAGATATTCTATGAGCAATACAAAGAAGAAAGAATCAAGATGAGAGAACTATTGGATTAAAGAAAAGTTATGGAATATCACAACAATGAAACTGAATATCATGAATAAGAGATACCTGATTTGTTTGATTCATCAGGATCTACATCTAGCAATACATTTGACACATTTGAAGGAAGTATTACAAGTCTTAATGAAATCAATCAACATCTGACAGAACAAGTAAAGGTACTGCAAATTGGTCAAGAGACACATTTGGTAAGAATGATTAATGTTATGAATAATGCTAAACAAGCTGAATAAGAAAGAACATTAGCTATTGATGACAGGAGTAAGATCACTAAAAATTTGCAAGAGAGAGAAACTAAAATACAGAGATTTGCTGAACATCATCATGAGATCACCAATCAAATAGTTCTTATGAGTCATGAGGCCAACCAAGTGAACATAGAAATCAATAGGAAATTGGAATCTTTTGGTGAACTAAGAGAAGAAAATGACAAAATAAAGCATGAAGTAAGGATTCAGCAACAACATAATGATATGATCAAGAAAGTTGAAGAAAGTTCAAAAAGAATGGATGATTTTCTGAATGGACAAAGAAGACTCAACAACAATACTGGTTTAGGTTATACCGAGCATGAAGAATTATCAAATTGAGATGATCAAAAAGATGTCTACACAAATCCAAGAGAAAAGAAGCAATCATGCAATCACTGTGGAAAACTAGGCCAGACATCAAATATTTGCAGGAGCAAAGCTAAACGTATTCCTAAATCCACTTCTACATTCATAGGTAAATGTTATAACTGTAACAAGCATGGACACAAAGAACATGAATGCAGGTCTAAGGTGAACCAACCAAAGAAGGAATCCTACATGGAAAAATATTGTTCTACTTGCAAAATGCATGACCACACATCTCATGAATGCAGGAAAAAGAAAAGGCAAGTATGGAAACCAAGAGAATAAGAAAATGCTTATCAACCGAGAAGAGTAGGTAACTCATATGTTTGGGATTACAACACAAGGGTAAATTGCACATCATGTGGTAGATATGGACACATAGCTGAAAATTGTATGAGAAAATGGATACGAAGGTATAGGAACTAGACTAACTCTGGAATGACATGCTTACTCTATCATAAGGTCGGTCACCTAAGAAAGGATTGCAGAGATCAAGTGACAGAGTCAAAATTTTTTTCTAATGGGAACACTATTGAAGATATTAGGAGAATGATAAATAAAATGTGGAGGAAAGATTCAAGAGAAGATGATTCTGGACCAAGAAATATAGTATGTGACACCTCATCTAATGGATCTGGTGATTTCACAACCCCCACCTAAGCATACAAGTAAGTATGGAATTGCACTATACAAATATTTATTTTACATCAGTTCCAATATTCATTGATATTATGCCAAACTAGCATGAATGCAGATGCACTATGGTATTACTTGTTATGATTTTGTGAATACAATCTTGTCGGTAAAATACACACCTAGAAGTGTCGGTGTACATATAAAAACCAAGTTGTCAATGTAAACCAAGCATCGTTGGTAATCATGTAAAAGAAAATCAAGTCTTCGCTATATATCGAGCATCGTCGTGTAAAAAGTGCAACCAAGTTGTCACTTACCCCGAGCATTGTATACTCGCCAATAATTAATTCTATGGTATAATTCCTGAGCATCTTTGTCACTGAGTGGTAGCTAAAGCATTTAATACACCACTTAGGTTGATTTCTATAAATAGGGCAATGAGAGCTCATTTCATTCACCAAGAAAAAATTGAGTAAAATAGAGCAAAGAAGAGTGACTGAAAGCGACAAGTTTGTAGATTGATTCACATCAGATCAAAAGGCATCTCCAACAGATTCCTAGCATCTATAATGAAGATCACATAAGTACCAAGACTTACTGAGCTCAGATTTCTTGCTGGAGAAGCCCTAATTCAATGAAAAATGGAAACCACATCACGAGTCACAAAGATCAAGAATGCAAAGGACAAGAAGGTCAATCTGATCAAGAGCACAACCTATGAAGAGCATAAGTATAAATTTTTCCCTAAAGTTTCTTCACAACCCGATGACCAAGGAGCGTTCTTGAGCATACCTCCTAGGGTTTTTCTAGTTGAAGATGTCTGATCATATATCTACTGCAAGTTTGCAGAGATCAGAGATCTTGAGGTTGACAAAGCTTACAAGAAGCTTTGCATAGATGGAAACCTTAAAGATGAACATAAAAACATTGAGGTGAAAGGGTTAACCAATTGCTTAATGTTCCTAAAAGAGTTCAAGACTGAGTGGATTCAGATAATACTCAGCTGAGTACATGACAGAAAAATGTGGTTGGATGAACCAAAAAAAATACTAAGGATGTGATTCACGCAGTAACAGGTTATCCAGTTCTGACAAGGCTAAAGCCCTAAAACATCCTTCTCACCCTGAGATTGAAAAGTTAATAGGTGAAATATGGGATGACAGAGGTTTGAAACTTAATTCCATCACTGACCCAGAGATGAAGTTCAGTGCATATGTACTTGGGTACAAGGTATTTCAAGCTAGCTGATTTAACAACATGGCATGTGGAGCAGTTGACACTGCCTATAAGATTTTAAAGAAGGGACTACAACTGGACTTATCTGAGCTAGCACTGAAGGAAATAGAGGAGAACATGAGGAAAATTATGTCAGCCATATCTAATTCATGTAAGTTTGGTTCACTCCTCATGTGAACATTTTTCTACTTTCAAAATTTCTTCCCATATGTCAGTAATGTCAATTTGGACACAACTCGACCAATAACTGTACAAATTAGTAAATTCATTAAGTCACTAGGGGACAATTTCACATCTGTAATGGATGCATACTTCACTACTTTCAAGGACAAAATGTAGAAGAGAATGAGGATACCTACACAAGTAGTGGAATAGTATAAGGATGACATATGTTTCATAGTGGATACTGACACCACTCTAATCAAACGACTTGTACCGAGAACATCATGGTTACCACCACTGGATTATGAGACCAACATTGATCAAGCCACAAATTCTATTGAAGCCCTAATAAATGAAGCAGAGGACAAATCATTCAGAATATTTGGAACTTATGAAGAAGCTAGGTCTAGAATAAAAAATGGCTTAGTAGTGAAGAAAATTGACAGGAAGAAAAAAAAATGATGAAAACACTTGAAAAGAAACCATCAGTAAACGATGAGGAATCAGAACAAAATGTCACTAAGGGATAGTCACCCATTGGGGAAGATGACAAATTGAGTGACTCTGAGTCAACTGAATTTGATGCACTACTAACAAAGAAAACAATAACTACTGCTGCATCAAGAACTAGGAGTCAGATGACAAAAGAAGTAGACTCACCATGGGTAAAGAAAGTTACAATGATGAATTATAAGAGAAAGCCTCAAATCGGGAAAACAACACCAAGAAAAATAAGGAGATATATCTGAGGAAAAAAAGACAAGGAAGATACTACATAGGATGAGAAAGAACAAGGACTCCAAGCTGAAAAGCTCAAAGTACCTCAAATAGTTGATGAAGTTTCACAGACAATCATCAACACCCGAAGCATATCACACTGAAAGATAAGAAAATGGCTAACCTTGTCTCTTGGAGATCAATATAAGATAGAAGAATCCATAATTAAGGAAATTATTTCATAAAAGTATGTACCAATACAATTCAACAAGAAAATGCCACAAGAACTGAATGACAAAATATCAACAAGATGGACATATGCCTTGCACACCAAAAAATAGATAAGGGAAAGATCCATAGTTACACTCATGCCACGCGAGTCAAATGTTGAAGAAATTGATGAAATAATGAATGAGCATGCAAAGAAGTTCTTAACAAAGATGAGAGCATACAAAGTACTTGAGGGAAGGTTATAAGACCTTGACAAAGAAAGAAATGAAACTTGGAATGAAATATTCAATGCCCCAAGTAGGTACTGGCTCTTACCGAGACCCCTCACTATAAAGAGAAGGAGGCCACACCGAGCCCAAAACACATTTTCATCAATGATACTGAGGAAATCAATCCAGTTGATTTGACAACATAGGTGAGTAAGGCCATGGATGATGTACCTAAAATATTACAACCATTAAGGGAAACAACAAAGATCACAATAAAAGATATAACACTTATTGATTCTGATAATGAACCCAAGAATGATGAAGATGTAAATGATTCCACCAAGAAAGAAAAGGAAAAGGATACAACAGATGTTGTATAGGTAAATGTACCAGGTCATATACCTCTATTGATACAAGCTATCAATATAATTACTAAAGAGAAGGAAAAGTCACCTGAGCCTGATGCAAACATACCAGAAGATAAAGGTGATGAAAAAGGGAAGAAAAAGGATACAAATTAAGAGAAAAAAGAAACAAGTGGAGATGATAAATAGAGTGATGCCAAGAATACCAAAGAGGTAGAAAAAGCTGTAGATAAAGATAATGTTGATGTAGAGACGTCTACTACCAACCAACAGGTCAATATCGAGTAGCATACAAAAGGCAACACACCTCCCACACAATCACCCAAATCAAAGAGACAGAAAAGGAACTTGCTATAGTTCTACATTCCCCTTCTTCCAACATAATTTCAAAGAAGAAGAAGAAGAGTAAAGCTCTGGTCACACTTGATGAAATTATAGATATGCCTGACTGTAATCCAAGGACACTGGATCCTAAGTCCCTGACCAAGTATGGAGAACTCTACAAAAGAAAAGCAATACATGACAAGCTCAAAAAGGATCACAAGAACACATAGGTATTGGAAAAAACAAAGGAAATATTAATGTAAATAGTTACTAACATAGAAATTGATCAATATGAACCAATAATTGATCAACTATCAGCTCTAACTGATGCAATCACCAATTAGAATGTGGACGCCGAGAAGGTCATAGAAGAAAAAGCAGAAGAGAAGTACCAATATAAGCTCTCTGAGAAAATCAGCCAAGAAGTGGTAGAGAACAAGGTAAAACTTTCCAAATTGGTAAATTCATTGGAACCTCTTATTTCAGAAGTGGTTACCTTATTTCAAAAGTTATGCACACTAGATCACTTCACTAAAGAGCATAGTGAAAAGATAGAAAAGATAGATGAAGATCTTAAGGCTAGTGCACAAGGTCTCACAACCAAGGAAAATGCATTCTAATTGCATTACACAAATATTGTAGAATAAAAATGATTGAGACTAGAGATAAAAAAGACTAAAAGAAAAATTAGAGATGAAGTAACCAAGCTCCAAGCTCTATTACTACTGAATCTCACATCGCTGCAACAACAACACATTAATTTGGAAAAAACATTAATTGCCACCCCAGAAATGTCAGTTACTAGAAGTATATATGATATGCACACCCAAATCACTTTGGATCTCATGACCCTGGAACACCTCAAGGATAAATGGGAGAAGAAGATGGAAGACATTCAAAAATACCATGCTCACAGATTTGACAAGCTGTAAGTAGTACACCTTTGTCATTATTTTCAAAAAAGGGGGAAATATATGTTATATGGGGGAAAATGAATGTACACTAAGGGGAAAATCCAAAACGGGAAAATGTATATACCTTATAAAGGAACACATGTACATACACTGTACCAAGGCATGCACATAGGGGGATTCATTTGACAAAGTAAACACTTGGTGTATATACTAAACACATCAGTTAATTGCACATATCATTTTTTGATACTAATGCCAAAGGGGGAATTGATAATCCTAAGGGATAATAATTTGTCATTAGTATACAAGGAAATAATTTTTGGACTATCGGTAATATGATCACTGAGTGACAACATACAAATAAGTGCAATGGTCATTGAAATAGTTAAGTGCAGAGGTCATTAAAATAGAAAAACACAGTGAACACCGAAATCAGACTATCACCAATAGACAGTTTACAGAGTAAACTGACAGACAGTTCAGAGACATCACTGAGCACAAACTACAAAGCAAACCGAGCACCAATCTACTGATAGACAATTTTATTTCTGAGCATAAATAGATGTAGTAATCAATTAGATTTAGAGGATTGTAGCCGCAACAGACATCTATGGATTAGACAAAGAGTTTCATGCAGAAGGACACAAAAGAAAGAATTTAGTTATGAAGAACAAGATTCAAGGCTACCGAGCATAATAGAGGTATTAATCAATCACTATAGGTGATAAATATATCTTGTGTACTTAAAGGATCTATTTAGCAATTCAAGATTGCATACTATCAGGTCAACAAGTATTTATGACCACTCTCTAACAACTATAGCAAATAGAAGAAATCCTTTAAGAATTTGGACTTAATAGTCTTATTGTAAATCTCTTAATCAAGTGCACACTTCATAGTGCTGTTAAAATCTCTTAATTGAGTAGACCTAACCAGTCTAAAATGTTACTCCTAACAGGGTAAGATCATCAGAAGTGATCACACTTGTAGCCTTAATCGATACCTTCCATTCTGCAGATAGTGAAGCTTTATGGGTTTCATCCCCACCATAGTTTTTACCTTCTAACAGGCATTACCAATTCTTGTGTCATGTGTAACTAATTTTCATGAATGTTTCTATGAATGTTTACATGCAATTAAGTTTATATTTTGATATAACATGCATAAGGTAGAAAAGGAATATGGTCGGTAATGCAAGTAAAGATTACTAAAGGTTAAAGTGATAAAAATTTTAAGGGTAGTGATTCACCCCTCCCCTCTCAGTACACACCATTCCATTATTCCAACAATCACATTTGTTCAATGATTTATCCTATACATTTATAACAGAGAGATGTTCCCTAAGGTCTGTGTAAAAATAAAATTGATATCCTTATGATTCTAGGATTTTTTTTCATGTATTTACATTTTTTTTCTATTTTGTATTGTTGTCTAGATAAATTTTTGATTTGGGTTTAAAATGAACCTAGTGTTGACTAGTCTGGTCTTATCCCGTGAGTTTTGTGGATGTGGTCTGAGATCTCACATGGTGACCTTGAATGTGAATTTTTTGTTCTTGCTTGTATTGGGGTTGTCATAGGACCCTTGGAAGTACTTTTGATTCTTTTTCTTGTGAATGCGTGTGTGTATTTGGGTACCTAATAAGAGAGACACAACACATCAATAAGTCATTGCATTAGTTCAAAATGATTAGAAAAGCATGTAAAACAACCTAATATCGACCTGTTGCCTTCTAACTAGGAAGAGTGTGATTAGTAACATAAAAGCCCTTAGTTTATGCTACAATTAGTGACATATACGACCTAATATGAAGGATTTTAGATTATAAACAAGCTAAAAAGATGAGAAAACATGCATTCTAGCTCTAAGCATAAAAGTAATAACAATGAAAAAGCATGATTTAAGAAATGAAATGTTAGTCTAGTATTAATTCAACAACATAACAATGCATTTGTAATCTAAGATTAAAGCTTATTTACTCTAAAAAATGGCTTCTATTTATAGAAGAATTAGAGAGAGAGGGGGGACAAGGTGAATTAATGAGTTAAGGGACTCATTAATGGAGGTGTAAGAACCATTAATGCCCAAGGCATTAATAAGGCATGGAGGAGACATAGGCTTAAGGCATCTTCATTAAT
>MU220187.1:221499-239192 GCA_018584345.1 Thuja plicata | reverse complement strand
TTCATTCAAAAATATAGGAATTAATTATTTAAACAATTTAATTGCTTTTTAATAATTAGGGGACTATAGCCATTTTAATTAAATTAAATAGGCTAGGGGATTGGGTTATTTGCAAGTGGATAATTGATTTAGGGATTTATTTAATTCTTTTATAATTAAATACTATAGCCATATTTGATTTTGGTTTGATTTAGTTGGTTTGAATTGATTTAAATCATCTGGCTATAATAGTTTATATAAACTAGTGATAAAAATCACCTAGGACATTAAATTGATTCGAAGAATTATGCCAAGCAGTAACAGGGTCATTTGGACATAAGCGGGGGTATGATCACACTTAGGGAAAATAGGGTCCATAGTTGGAACAGACCAAATTCAGGTGGTTACATTTGCCCCTCTTTGAATTGATGTGCGAGCGCATTAATTCAAAGAAAGTTTTTGATTTTGACTTCAGAAAGTTTGAGAATTCCATTTTTGTTGTCGAATGAAATGTTGATGAGATCAGTCTCACACTTGATCGAACCAAAATAATAGAATTGATTTTGAACTTGGTTGTCATCCAAAGATCAATAAAAGATTTTAAAAATACCAATTCTGAACTTGGTTGTCATCCAAAAATTGATAATACTAATTCTGAACTTGGTTGTTGTTCAAAAATTAGTAAGAAGCTGTCAGGAGCTTAATAAAAATATTTTAAAATGCGAAAACATAAGATATCAGCTCATGAGAACCAAAGCTTTCTATCCAACAGTTCTGACTTTAGTCAAGGAAACTGTTATGCCCCTAGTTTGTTTGATAATGAAGTCATTTTTAATGCAGTTTTGAGCAAAAATTTAATTGATGATAGTGTGATCATGCCCCCTCAGGAATGAAATTGAAGGAAAAAGAATAAATCCCTCAGTTTAAAAGAAATATAACACTTGCAGGAAGCGGTCAGGGCAAGAAAGAGTGGAGTAGAAGGTGTGTTTAAAAATAAACACACGATTAGCAAGTTAATTATGTGAAAATATGAGTGATAAGGCTGATAAAATGATGTTTAGACCAAGATGTATGATAAAATGTGCAGTACTGACCAATGTTGGGAACAAATGAAGCAAAGTCGTAATTTTTGAAATTATCACAAAAATGACACTGTGCTGCTGAAAACATCGTAGGCACCTTCGATTTGGTTCTCGATTGAATAAAAATAGAATAAAAATAAATTTGTAGTTGTCCAGGTGGAGTTTCGGAACCCCTAAATGTCTCAAAAGACCCATATAAGCTTCCAAAATCACCATTTCACTATTCATTTTCACTTTCCTCCATAGAAATTCAGAGAGCTCTGTAGAAAAGATGGTAGTCCCCGTGAGGAAGCACCATTTTGAGATGAGCCACCGACATCAGCGATCGGCCGACTACCCACCACTGGTAAGTGCCCGATAAACTACCCTATGAATTTTGAAAATTTCAATTTCATGCATTTTTGTGATTTTTAGAGCTAGTTGAATTTAGGATCACATTCGGGATTCTAGATCGCATCCTGCCAATCCCGAGTCGCATCCATTTTTTCCCAGATCGCATCCAGGTTTTCTAGATTTCTGCGTTGCATTTGATTTATTTCGGTGCACTAATACATTAGTATGCTTTATGCTCACTGATACACTAATGTTCTTTTTATGTATACTGATACCCTGATACTCTTTATGGTCACTGTCCCATATGTGATCTGTACCATGTTACAATGATATATATCTGATGCAGTTTCTTGATTCTGACATGTCTAATGAGTTCTTTTTCATCCATAGATGTCATAAATGTATCTTTTTGCACATTTGATGATATCTTGGTCTCGTGATGAGTTAATTTTGTAGATGATAACATAATTTTATGATTTGGATATTAGAAATGTGTGTGTATATTTGGGTACCTAATAAGAAAGACACAACACATCAATAAGTCATTGCATTAGTTTAAAACGGTTATAAAAGCATGTAAAACCACCTAATATCGACCTATTGCCTTCTAACTAGGAAGAGTGTGATTAGTAACATAAGAGCCCTAAGTTTATGCTACAATCAGTGACATATACGACCTAGTATGAAGGATTTCAGATTATAAACAAGCTAAAAAGATGAGAAAACATGCATTCTAGCTCTAAGCATGAAAGTAATAACAATGAAAAAGCATGATTTAAGAAATGAAATGTTAGTCTAGTATTAATTCAACAGCATAACAATGCATTTGTAATCTAAGACGAAGGCTTATTTAATCTAAAAAATGGCTTCTATTTATAGAAGAATGAGAGAGAAAGAGGGGGGACAAGGTGAATTAATGAGTTAAGAGAATCATTAATGGAGGTGTAAGAAATATTAATGCCCAAGGAATTAATAAGGCATAGAGGACACATAGGCTTAAGGCATCTTCATTAATAAGACATTAATGAAAGCCTTAAAGAAGCAAGGGAAGGGTGTAAGAGGGTGGCTTGAGAAAGTGGACCTTAAGGAAGTCATGCTTGAGAAAGTGGACTTTCTCAAGTGGGTTGAGTTGCTAAGCATTTCTTAATGGAATGTGACAATATTAGGAGGTGGGTTAGGGTAGAATTAGGATTATGATTAGATTAGCAAGGGTGAATGGGTTCAGAAGGGTTAGAACCTAGGGTAGAAGTGGTTGAGATAGGTTAGGTTGGGGTTTAGGGAAATATTAACAAATGAATTAAAGTTATTTAATTCATTCAAAAATATAGGAATTAATTATTTAAACAATTTAATTACTTTTTAATAATTAAGGGACTATAGCCATTTTAATTAAATTAAATAGGCTAGGGGATTGGGTTATTTGTAAGTGGATAATTGATTTAGGGATTTATTTAATTCCTTTATAATTAAATACTATAGCCATATTTGATTTTGGTTTGATTTAATTGTTTTGAATTGATTTAAATCATATGACTATAATAGTTAATATAATTTAGTGATAAAAGTCACCTAGGACATTAAATTGATTTGAAGAATTATGCCAAGCAGTAACAGGGTCATTTGGACATAATCGGGGGTATGATCACACTTAGGAAAAATAGGGTCCATAGTTGGAACAGACCAAATTCAGGTGGTTACATTTGCCCTTCTTTGAATTGATGTGGGAGCAACGCATTGATTCAAAGAAAGTTTTTGATTTTGACTTCAGAAAGTTTGAGAATTTTGTTATTGGTTGTTGAATGAAATGTTGATGAGATCAGTCTCGCACTTGATCGAAGCAAACTAATAGAATTGATTTTAAACTTGGTTGTCGTCCAAAGATCAATAAAATATTTTAAAAATACCAATTCTGAACTTGGTTTTCATCCAAAAATTGATAATACACATTCTGAACTTGGTTGTCATTTGAAAATTAGTAAGAAGCTGCTAGGAGCTTAATAAAAATCTTTAAAATGAGGAAGCATAAGATATAAGCTCATGAGATCCAAAGCTTTCTATCCAACAGTTCTGACTTTAGTCAAGGAAACTGTTATGCCCCTAGTTTGTTTGATAACAAAGTCATTTTTAATGCAATTTTGAGCAAAAATTTATTTGATGATAGTGTGATCATGCCCCCTCGGGAATGAAATCGAAGGAAAAAGAATAAATCCCTCAGTTTAAAAGAAACATAACACTTGCAGGAAGTGGTTAGGGCAAGAAAGAGTGGAGTAGAAGAAGGTGTGTTTAAAAATAAACACACGATTAGCAAGTTAATTATGTGAAAATATGAGTGATAAGGCTAATAAAATGATGTTTAGACCAAGATGTATGATAAAATGTGTAGTATTGACCAATATTGGAAACAAATGAAGCAAAGTCATAATTTTTGAAATTGTCGCAAAAATGACACTATGCTGCTGAAAACATCATAGGCACCTTCGATTTAGTTCTCGATTGAGTAAAAAGAGAATAAAAATGAATTTGTAGTTGTCCGGGAGGATTTTTAGAACCCCTAAATGTCTCAAAAGACCCATATAAGCTTCCAAAATTACTATTTCACTATTCATTTTCACTTTCCTCCATAAAAATTCAGAGAGCTATGTAGAGAAGATGGTAGTCCCCATGAGGAAGCACCATTTTGAGATGAGCCACTGACATCAGCGACCAGCCGACTACCCACCTCTCGTAAGTGCTCGATAAACTACCCTGTGAATTTTTCTATTTTCAATTTCATGTATTTTTGTGATTTCTAGAGCTAGTTAAATTTAGGATCGCATCTGGGGTTCCGGATCGTATGCTACCAATCCTGAGTCACATCTAGTTTTTCCCAGATCGCATCCAAGTTTTCTAGATTTTTGCGTCGCATCTAATTCATTTTGGCACACTGATACATTGATACTCTTTATGCTCACTGATAGACTGATGTTATTTTTATGTATACTGATACCCTGATACTCTTTATGCTCACTGTCCCATATGTGATATGTACCATGTTACGATGATAAATATCTGATGCAGTTTCTTGATTCTAACATGTCTCATGAATTCTTTTTGCTTCCATAGATGTGGTAAATGTATCTTTTTGCACATGTGATGATATCTTGGTCTCGTGATGAGTTAATTTTATAGATGATAACATTATTTTATGATTTGGATACCAGAAATGTGTGTGTATATTTGGGTACCTAATAAGAGAGACACAACACATCAATAAGTCATTGCATTAGTTCAAAATGGTTAGACAAGCATGTAAAACCACCTAATATCGACCTATTGCCTTCTAACTAGGAAGAGTGTGATTAGTAACATAAAAGCCCTTAATTTATGCTACAATCAGTGACATATACGACCTAGTATGAAGGATTTTAGATTATAAACAAGCTAAAAAGATGAGAAAACATGCATTCTATCTCTAAGCATGGAAGTAATAACAATGAAAAATCATGATTTAAGAAATGAAATGTTAGTATAGTATTAATTCAACAGCATAACAATGCATTTGTAATCTAAGATGAAGGCTTATTTACTCTAAAAAATGGCTTCTATTTATAGAAGAATGAGAGAGAGAGAGGGGGCACAAGGTGAATTAATGAGTTAAGGGACTCATTAATGGAGGTGTAAGAACCATTAATGCCCAAGGCATTAATAAGACATGGATGAGACATAGGCTTAAGACATCTGCATTAATAAGGCATTAATGAAAGATTTAAGGAAGCAAGGGAAGGGTTTAAGAGGGTGGTTTGAGAAAGTGGACCTTAAGGAAGTCAAACTTGAGAAAGTGGACTTTCCCAAGTGGGTTGAGTTGCTAAGCATTTCTTAATGGAATGTGACAATATTAGGAGGTGGGTTAGGGTAGAATTAGGATTAGGATTAGATTAGCAAGGGTGAATGGGTTCAGAAGGGTTAGAACCTAGGGTAGAAGTGGTTGAGATAGGTTAGGTTTGGGTTTAGGAAATATTAATAAATGAATTAAAGTTATTTAATTCATTCAAAAATATAGGAATTAATTATTTAAGCAATTTAATTACTTTTTAATAATTAGGGGACTATAACCATTTTAATTAAATTAAATAGGCTAGGGGATTGGGTTATTTGAAAGTGGATAATTGATTTAGGGATTTATTTAATTCCTTTATAATTAAATACTATAGCCATGTTTGATTTAATTGGTTTGAATTGATTTAAATCATATGGCTATAATAGTTAATATAATTTAGTGATAAAAATCACCTAAGACATTAAATTGATTCGAAGAATTATGCCAAGAAGTAACAGGGTCGTTTGGACATAATCGGGGGTATGATCACACTTAGGGAAAATAGGGTCCATAGTTGGAATAGACTAAATTCAGGTGGTTACATTTGCCCCTCTTTAAATTGATGTGCGAGCAGTGCATTGATTTAAAGAAAGTTTTTGATTTTGACTTCAAAAAGTTTGAGAATTCCGTTCTTGATTGTCGAATGAAATGTTGATGAGATCAGTCTCACACTTGATCAAACCAAACTGATAGAATTTATTTTGAACTTGGTTGTTGTCCAAAGGTCAAGAAAATATTTTAAAAATACCAATTCTGAACTTGGTTGTCGTCCAAAAATTGATAATACTGATTCTGAACTTGGTTGTCGTTCAAAAATTAGTAAGAAGTTTCCAGGAGCTTAATAAAAATCTTTTAAAATGAGGAAACATAAGATATCAGCTCATAAGAACCAAAGCTTTCTATCCAACAGTTCTGACTTCAGTCAAGGAAACTGTTATGCCCCTAGTTTGTTTGATAACGAAGTCATTTTTAATGCAGTTTTGAGCAAAAAATTATTTGATGATAGTGTGATCATGCCCCCTCGGGAACAAAATCAAAGGAAAAAGAATAAATCCCTCAGTTTAAAAGAAACATAACACTTGCAGGAAGCGGTCAGGGCAAGAAAGAGTGGAGTAGAAGGTGTGTTTAAAAATAAACACATGATTACCAAGTTAATTATGTGAAAATATGAGTGATAAGGCTGATAAAATGATATTTAGACCAAGATGTATGATAAAATGTGCAGTATTGACCAATGTTGGGAACAAATGAAGCAAAGTCATAATTTTCAAAGCTGTCGCAAATATGACATTGTGTTGCTTAAAACATCATAGGCACCTTTGATTTGGTTCCCGATTGAGTAAAAGAGAATAAAAATAAATTTTTAGTTGTCTGGGAGGAGTTTTAGAACCCCTAAATGTCTCAAAAGACCCATATAAGCTTCCAAAATTACCATTTCACTATTCATTTTCACTTTCCTCCTTATAAATTCAGAGAGCTCTGTAGAGAAGATGGTAGTCCCCGTGAGGAAGCACCATTTTGAGATGAGCCACTGACATCAGCGACCAACCGACTACCCACCGCAGGTAAGTCCTCGATAAACTACCCTGTAAATTTTGAAATTTTCAATTTCATGCATTTTTGTGACTTTTAGAGCTAGTTGAATTTAGGATCGCATCCGGGATTCTGGATCGCATCCTGCCAATCCTGAGTCGCATCTGGTTTTTCCTGGATCGCATCTGGGTTTTCTAGATTTCTGCGTCGCATCTGATTCATTTTGGCGCACTGATACATTGATACTCTTTATACTCACTGATACACTGATGTTATTTTTATGTATACTGATACCCTGATACTCTTTATGCTCACTGTCCCATATGTGATCTGTACCATGTTACGATGATATATATCTGATGTAGTTTCTTGATTCTGACATATCTCATGAGTTCTTTTTTCTTCCATAGATGTGGTAAATGTATCTTTTTGCACATGTGATGATATCTTGGTCTCGTGATGAGTTAATTTTGTAGATGATAACATTATTTTATGATTTGGATACCAGAAATGTGTGTATATTTGGGTACCTAATAAGAGAGACACAACACATCAATAAGTCATTGCATTAGTTCAAAACGGTTAGACAATCATGTAAAACCACCTAATATCGACCTATTGCCTTCTAACTAGGAAGAGTTTGATTAGTAACATAAAAGCCCTCAGTTTATGCTACAATCAGTGACATATACGACCTAGTATGAAGGATTTTAGATTATAAACAAGCTAAAAAGATGAGAAAACATGCATTCTAGCTCTAAGCATAAAAGTAATAAAAATGAAAAAGCATGATTTAAGAAATAAAATGTAAGTCTAGTATTAATTCAACAGCATAACAATGCATTTGTAATCTAAGATTAAAGCTTATTTACTCTAAAAAATGGCTTCTATTTATAGAAGAATGAGAGAGAGAGAGGGGGGACAAGGTGAATTAATGAGTTAAGAGACTCATTAATGGAGTTATAAGAACCATTAATGCACAAGGCATTAATAAGGCATGGATGAGACATAGGCTTAAAGAATCTTCATTAATAAGGCATTAATAAAAGCCTTAAAGAATCAAGGGAAGGGTGTAAGAGGGTGGCTTGAGAAAGTGGACCTTAAGGAAGTCAAGCTTGAGAAAGTGGACTTTCTCAAGTGGGTTGAGTTGCTAAGCATTCCTTAATGGAATGTGACAACATTAGGAGGTGGGTTAGGGTAGAATTAGGATTAGGATTAGATTAGCAAGGGTGAATGGGTTGAGAAGGGTTAGAACCCAAGGTAGAAGTGGTTGAGATAGGTTAGGTTGGAGTTTAGGGGAATATTAATAAATGAATTAAACTTATTTAATTCATTCAAAAATATAGAAATTAATTATTTAAACAATTTAATTGCTTTTTAATAATTAGGGGACTATAGCCATTTCAATTAAATTAAATAGGCTAGGGGATTGGGTTATTTGAAAGTGGATAATTGATTTAGGGATTTATTTAATTCCTTTATAATTAAATACTATAGCCATGTTTGATTTAATTGGTTTGAATTGATTTAAATCATATGGCTATAATAGTTAATATAATTTAGTGATAAAAATAACCTAGGACATTAAATTGATTTGAAGAATTATGCCAAGCAGTAACAGGGTCATTTGGACATAATCAGGGGTATGATCACACTTAGGGAAAATAGGGTCCATAATTAGAATAGACCAAATTTAGGTGGTTACATTTTACCATGTTTGAATTGATGTGCGAGCAATGCATTGATTGAAAGAAAGTTTTTGATTTTGACTTCAGAAAGTTTGAGATTTTCGTTCTTGGTTGTCGAACAAAATGTTGATGAGATCAGTCTCGCACTTGATCGAACCAAACTGATAGAATTGATTTTGAACTTGGTTGTCATCCAAAGATCAATAAAAGATTTTAAAAATACCAATTCTGAACTTTGTTGTCATCCAAAAATTGATAATACTGATTCTAAACTTGGTTGTCATTTTAAAATCAGTAAGAAGCTGCCAGGAGCTTAGTAAAAATCTTTTAAAATGAGGAAACATAAGATATCAGCTCATGAGAACCAAAGCTTTCTATCCAACAATTCTGACTTTAGTCAAGGAAACTGTTATGCCCCTAGTTTGTTTGATAACGAAGTCATTTTTAATGCAGTTTTGAGCAAAAATTTATTTGATGATAGTGTGATCATTCCCCCTCGGGAACAAAATTGAAGGAAAAAGAATAAATCCCTTAGTTTAAAAGAAACATAACACTTGCAGGAAGCGGTTAGGGCAAGAAAGAGTGGAGTAGAAGAAGGTGTGTTTAAAAATAAACACACGATTAGCAAGTTAATTATGTGAAAATATGAGTGATAAGGCTGATAAAATGATGTTTAGACCAAGATGTATGATAAAATGTGCAGTATTGACCAATGTTGGGAACAAATAAAGCAAAGTCGTAATTTTTGAAACTGTCACAAAAATGACACTGTGCTACTGAAAACATCATAGGCACCTTCGATTTGGTTCCCGATTGAGTAAAAAGAGAATAAGAATAAATTTGTAGTTGTCTGGGAGGAGTTTCGGAACCCCTAAATGTCTCAAAAGACCCATATAAGCTTCCAAAATTACCATTTCACTATTCATTTTCACTTTCATCCATAGAAATTTAGAGAGCTTTGCAGAGAAGATGGTAGTCCCCATGAGGAAGCACCATTTTGAGATGAGCTGCCAACATTAGCGACCATTCGACTACCCACCGCCGGTAAGTGCTCAATAAACTACACTGTGAATTTTGCAGTTTTCAATTTCATGCATTTTTGTGATTTTTAGAGCTAGTTGAATTTAGGATCGCATCCAGGATTTTAGATCGCATCCTGCCAATCCTGAGTCACATCCAATTTTTCCTGGATCGCATTTGGGTTTTCTGGATTTTTGCATTGCATCTGATTCATTTTGGCGCACTGATACATTGATACTCTTTATGCTCACTGATGCACTGCTATTCTTTTTATGTATACTGATTCCTCGATACTCTTTATGCTCACTGTCCCATATGTGATCTGTACCATGTTACGATGATATATATCTGATGCAATTTCTTTGTTCTGACATGTCTCATGAGTTCTTTTTGATTCCATAGATGTGGTAAATGTATCTTTTTGCACATGTGATTATATCTTGGTCTCGTGATGAGTTAATTTTGTAGATGATAACATTATTTTATGATTTAGATGTGATGATTCATTACTGATATAAATATATTATAAATGATACCTATGTGAAAATGCAAATGTATGCTTCTTTTGATTTTTCAGTTATGCAAAATGTATGTATGGATACACTTAGGATGTAAAGGTAAAAAATGCAATTCATGGATGCTTTATTTTTGTATTTTCTTGTTTCCTCTTTTCAATGAATGCAAAATGTATGTTATGGATGTGCAACGATATTTGATATCAGTAATATTAATGAGTAATTAACTTGATTGATAGAAGAAGAAGATAGAAACCATTTTTGAGCTTAAAATTCCTTATGTTGTTATTTCTTTTAAATGCACCATGCAATCTCTAAATGCATCTATATGAAGAATCTTAGGACTTGTCACTGATTAGCAAATATTTTAACATTTTTATCATCATTGGGTGGTTTTGGAACATATACCATCTGATAGTACAACCATCACTAATACCCACTGATATTATGAAAGTATGAATACTATATTTTATTGAAATGTCAGAAATAGACTTAGGCATCAAGGCATAGAAGCCAAGATAAAAATTGTCACCTTCCTTTTAATATACCAGATTCTGAGTAAGGCAAGATATTGGACCCACAATTACCTTGAAAATTCATATCCTTGGGTACATTATGATTCGTATACCTTAGTGAGAATCTAGATTAGAAAAAATACAAGGAAATTGTTTCAAACTCACCATAGTTTACTCATAACAAAGATCGAGATATATGCGGCTATCCACCCATAGTGGTAGCTCTTACCATAAACATCTGAGTAAGGTGAAATTTATAGGATCATTTGGAACAATCACCATACACTGAAAATCAAGAAAACATTATGTCCCCTATCCTTGTCACTCTTTGTCTTTGCACAGACGTCATTGAGTAACTAAGAAGACATAAAAAATCATCAATTGAGAATCAATCCAATAAAATTTATAATTACTTAGATTCCCCTAGTTGAAAACATCATCAGGACATTAAAGAATCATAATTAAACCATTATCAAACTGTGTGTTTTAATTAGTACTTGTTCATTCATTTGTCAAACACAGTAAAGATTCATCAATCAGAAAATTAGAATATAAGTAATATGGTGTTCCATGTCTGTGTATTGATAGGATAATCCGTTCATGTTTGCAATTCAATATAGCCTTGTAGGAACTCCGTTAATGTAAATGTCATGTCTGGATATGTGATGCTTTAAAAAGACACCTTTGTTTTGAAAATGTGGCATTGTTTTGCATGTATCAAGAAACATTGTGTCCATGAGGCAAACCATCCTAGAGAAACCTAGCAACCACAACTGACTATGCCATCAAAGATGCCCCCAGTGCAGAATGACTTATTCCTAAGACATAAAGATAGACAAATCCCAAGCGAGGATAAGATAGTCATTTAGGAAGATGAAGTCAGCGTATAAGCATAGGCAAAATTATGAAGGCCTAGTATCAATAGTGCATTGATAGATGGAGCGCAGAACACAAGTGACACCTAATTGCTAGGTTTTCACCACTTGGTAAGATCTTTTTCTTTCTTTTTGCTACCAAGATGCCTGTTTTACCAGGTGCTCATCAAGGCACTTTTCTCTTTTTCAATTTTTTTTACTATTTTTGCTTTTTTAAATATTTTTTTTGTAGTATCACGGCGCCTATTTACTAGGTTTTCACCAAGGATACCCATTTTGTAGGACCTTTTCCACTATTTTTAGATTTCTTCAGGATTAATTTTCTGAATGTTTTTGGTATTTTGCAAGAAATTTTTGCTGTACAGGCTCTGCTAGAAGAACATTAAGTGTAGAACCACTTCAAATGTAAAGTGTTGATAGGATATGGAAGAATGTCTCCCTCAGGTGTAGCTAATTGATAAGCTCCAGTCCTAAAATTAGTAGTGATAACATAAGGTCCTAGCCAGTTAGGTTCAAACTTTCCTTTCTACTCTCTGTTAGGCTGGTTCTTAGGATTCTCCTTGAGGACGAGATCTCCTTGAGGACGAGATCTCCTACTTCAAATTTGTGTGGCTTTACTTTTTTATTGTAACCTTTGGACATACTTTCTTGATACACTTTGAGGTGATCGAACGCTTATTGTATGCGCTCATCTAGTAGGTCCAGAGAATTTACCCGATCAATGCGGTACTACTCATCAGTAACCAGTCCTTGTAAAGATATCTGTAAATATGGGATTTCAACCTCAATAGGTAATACTGCTTCAGCGCCATAGACTAGAGAAAATGGCATGGCTCAAGTTGGTTTTTGGATGCTTGTTCTGTAGGCCCATAGTGCCAGATTCAGTTGTAGGTGCCAGTCTCTGCCAGACTTGCTTAAAGGTCTGTGTAGAATCTTGAGAATATTCTTATTTGATGCCTCAGCATGTCCATTACCTTGAGGATAATAGATTGAGGAGCAATGTTGAGTAATATGAAACTATTCACAAAGCTCATCAATGTCTTGATTTTTAAATTGGCCCCCATTGTCTGTCACAATTGAAGAGGGTATCCCATATCTACAAATAATGTAGTTTAGAATGAACATAGCCACCTATTTGCTAGTGGCTTTGATTAGCGGCATGAATTTGACCCACTTTGTGAAATAATCAGTGGCCATAATGATAAAATTTTGTCCATTTGAAGAGTTGGGATATATTTGTCCAACCAAGTCAAAGGCCCATTGCTGAAATGGCCAATGTGTTATAAAAGGTATAAGTTCTCTGGCAGAAGCATGAATAAGGTTTCCATGTGTCTGGAATTTAAGACATGCTTTTGAAAATTTAATAGCATCTTTCTCCATGGTAGGCCAATAATAGCCTACTCTGAGCAGTTTCTTGGCTAATGAAAAGCTGTTCGAGTGTGATCCACATACACCTTTGTGGACATCTTTTAATACTAGATCAGACTCTTCAAGTTCTAAACACCGAAGAAGTGTACCATCGAGACTGCGTCGATATAGGTTGTTAGTTATGAGGACGTAATGTGATGCTGTCCTAATCAGGGATCTTTTCTCATTTCTAGATAGATTGGTGGGAATGGTTTGGTTGGAAAGGTACGTAATGATACTGGCATACCGAGATTGATCTGGGGTATTCAAGGCACATATTACCTGGTATTCAGGGTTAGCAAAGGCAGGATAGGATATTTCTTCCACCAAGAAGTCAGAGGAATTGATGCTCCTCTAGCTGTAACATGGATGCCAAGGTAGCCATAGCATCCACAGCCTTGTTCTCTAATTTTGGTATTTTTTGGAAGGTGACAAAGACAAAGTACTTCTTTAGATCATCAACTAGTTGTTTGTAGGGCATCAATTTTTCATCTTTTGTTTGATACTCCCCATTGACTTGATTTATAATTAGTTGGGAGTCACCATACATGTGTAACTCAATGATCTTCCATTCCATAGCTAGCTTGAGGCCATTGACCAATGCTTCATATTATGAGATATTGTTGGTGCATGGAAACATCAATTTGTAAGATTTGGGAATCTTGTATCCTTGTGGAGTTATGAAGAGAACCCCTGCTCCAGATCCTTGTTGAGTGAATGAACTGTCAAAGTGCATCTTCCATGGATGTTTAGTGAGATACATGATTGTTTCATCAGGGAATTCAATTAGTAAAGGTTCATCATCCTGGAGTGGTGAATTAGCCAATTGATCTGCAAGCACCTATCCCTTGATAGCTTGTTGTTCAACATATTCAATGTCAAACTCACTTAGAATTAGGACCCATTTTGCCAAACATCCTATTAATGCTGTTCTGCTCAAAAGATACTTTAGAGGATCAATCTTAGAAATGAGCTTCACTGTATGAGAGAGCATGTAGTGTCTCAATTTTTGTGATGCAAAGATGACTGCTAAGCATGATTTTTCAATAATTCTATAATTGAGCTCATAAGTGACTAGGGTGCTACTAATGTAGTAGATAGATAATTCTTTCATTGTTTCATCTTCTTGCACCAGTAATACTCCTAGGGATGTAGTTGTTGCTGAAATATATAGGAGTAAGGGTTTTCCATGAATAGGCACCATAAGAATAGGTGGAGCATCCAAGTACCCCTTCAATTCTCTGAAGTTTGCTTCACAGTGTTCATCCCATTTGAATGTAACCCCTTTATGTAGTAGCTTAGTAAAGGGTTGTGCCTTATCTACAAGTTGGGACATGAATCTTCTGATAGACTGGAGTCTCCCTTGTAGCATCCTCATTTGACTGATATTACGTGGAGGATTCATCTCTAGAATAGCTTTTACCTTTACAGGATCTAACTTGATTCCCTTTGCTGATACTATGAATCCTAGGAGCTTGCCTGATTGGACCCCAAAGGCACATTTCTTTGGATTGAGCATGAGTTGGAACTATTCCATCTGATCCAATATCTTTCTTAGGTCAGCAATGTGAGTACTTTCTTTGGATTTAGCCAATGTGTCATCGACATAGTCTTCCATGTTCTTGTGCATCATGTCATGGAATATTGTTGTCATAGCTCTTTGATATGTTACACTGGTATTCTTTAACCCAAATGGCATGACATTCCAAAAAAATGTGCCCCATGCGCATGTGAATGTGGTTTTCTCTTGATCCTTAGGGGCAATCTTGATTTGATTATAGCCCGAGAATCCATCCATTAATGAATACATCTGAAAGCCTGCTGTAAGATCTATGATCATGTCAATTTTTGGTAGAGGGAAGTCATCTTTTGGACATGCTTTGTTGAGGTCTCTGAATTCTTTACAGATCCTAATAGATTTATCAGATTTAGAAATGGGGACCACATTGGAGATCCATGCTGCATAGGCAATGACTCGAATAAATCCAGCTTTCAAGAACTTTTCTAATTCTTCTTTCACCAATAATGCAACATGAGGATGCATCTTTCTAAGTTTTTGTTTCACTAGCTTAATCCTAGGGGCTATAGATAAGTGGTGCATGATGAGATTAGGATCTAGCCCAGGCATATCAGTGTAGGACCATGCGAAGTTGATCTTCTTCTCCTTCAGGAACTCTATGAACTATACCTTCTCTTCTTCTGATAAAGAGTGTGCCAAATGAACTATTTGAGGATTTTCAATGGTGCCCAAGTTTATTGGCTGTGTTGGTTCAATCAATACCGAAGAACTTTCCTGAAAGTGTTCATTGAGGATATCAAGAGTCTCATCCTTTGGAGCCTCTGAGAGGTTTTCACCATTGGATATGTCTTTCTTCTTTACTATTTTGGGATCTGATACTGCCACAGAGTGGTTTTCACCATCAGTCCACTTTTTCTTTTTATTTTTCAGTTTGTGACTAAGAAACTTGATATCCTCCTATGACATGTTCTCGCTCCTTGCATTGTTGGAAGAAGGGTAAGATTCACAAGCATTGAGATAACAAGCTAGGGAGTGGTCATTGGAAAATTTGAGGATGGGAGTAGGATCTATTTTAGTCCAATAAATTAGGTCTGGAAGTACCAATGTTAGGGAGTCAGATTCTGGGAAGGACAACATCATGTTAGCATCAAGACCATTAACCGACATGACACAGTCTGTTAAGTTAATTTATTTTATATTTAGACCAATAAGAGTGAGATCATCGTTAAAAGGGTCATTGTGAGTCATATATGGATCATCATCATCCCTCTATAAAAGGAGGCTTCTTGCTTGTAGCCTATGAAATTCTAGTAGACTTATGTATTCACCAGTGTCTCCATCAATGATCGGGGGAATGAACTCTTCTTCTGCTTCAGGAGGATCAGTATCATTGAAAGGAGTGTTAGGTCATTTACTAGGAGCTGAGGAAGCTACAAACATGTGAATTGTATCTATTCCAATATCTTTAGAGGCAATAGATAGCCAGTCCCACTCATAGTCATGAGAGTCTGTGACATCATCATCAGATCTGTTTAAATATTCAATAATGTTTATTTGATGGACTCGATTAGCTTCTTGTAGATCAAAGTGAGGTAGATCGAGGACATGTGAAATTATGACCGATTGCCCCCATTTAGGAAGTAAATTTTGTGGCTGGGGTATCTCTTGAGTGATTGTTTCTATGGTGTCTCCTACCTCTTGAATGGGAGGTTGTGCTAGCAAAGGAGTGTGAAGATCCTGTGGTACCTCAAAGCTAGGTACATAACTTTCTCCTTGATATTCTAGATCCTCTGTACCAATATGTAATAATCTTTCATAAGGCCATGGTTCTAGTACTATCTCATCTATTTTATCGCTCCCTGTCTCAGAAGGTGGACTCTCTTTTGAAGTAGGTTTGTTGGATTGAGTATTAAAACCCAGTCCTATTTTATCTCTATTGTTGTGGAACTCCATGGGCATGGGTTCAATGATCCCTCATCCTATGTCATTTAGAGGTCCCTTTCCTTTGTAACCCATTTGTGTGAGGAAATCATATCCCTTTCCATACTATTCTGGGGATATTTTCACATGTTTGATCTCAGATTCCACTGGTTCTCCTTTGTAAAGCCAGTCCAAGACTGCCTGTTCTTCTATGTTATCTGAAGAAGACATAGATGCCTTTATCATGCCAGTTGCCTTATGTACTTATGGCTCTTTGGATGCTAGAGATGTGAATGTGGATGAAGGTTTTCCATAGGATCTTGGTGATACTAGAAGTTCTATCATTGAGGGAGTTAGGTCCAGTTTGTACTCTCCCATACCCGTTTCTTCAAGTTTCAATTTTTTGCTAAAACTCTTCATAACCATGTCCTTGGTTGTTTCAGGAGCAACTGCATCCATAGCCTCTTTGTTGTGTGGGATCATGCTACCTGCTTTGATATTGTTGCAAGTGTAGTTGGCATCTACAGGAATCATCACTTCTATCCCATTATGTGGGAAGTTTATGCATTGGTGATAAGTGGACGGTACAACTTGCATTTCATGAATCCATGGTCTCCCCAGTAGAATATTTTAGGCCAATGGTAAATCCAAAACTTGACATATAACATTCCTTTCAATGGGTCTGACTCTGATAGGTAGAGAAATAAGACCCCTGGAGGATCTCTCTTCCTCATCATAAGCTTTGATGGTTATCTTGTTTCTAGTGTCAATTGTTTGTTCTGAGAGACCTAGTCTCTTGACAAGATCCAGTGTATAGATATTCAATCCTGTGCCTTCATCTATCAATATGCGTCTAACATGGGATTTATGAATAAGGAATTCAATATGGAGGGGTTGATTGTGTGGATGGGTCAATGACTTGTCATCCTCTTCAGAAAATGAGAGGTAGTGTGGCGCTGAGATGTGATTGACCACAACTTGAAATTTGTCTATATCAATATCTTTTGGAACATTAGCAGTGTGTAGGGCTTGTTCTAGGATTTCCCTATGTACCGTGGATATCTTGAGCAACTTGAAGATGGAAATTTTGGCAGTGGTTTGTTGCAATTGGTCTACCAAGTCATATTTTTCTCCAGGGATAGTGACCATATGTTTTGCTGCTAGTTTAGGAATAGTCACAATAGGAACCTTTGATGTTGATGTCAGTTTTGGAGGTCCTTTTATTGTAACTTGTGCTTGGCTCCGTGTTACAGCATTTGAGGAGGATGAGGCACTTTTAATTGTGATCACATTGATGGATTCAATTTTAATATTGAGCATATTAATCACATTGTCACTTTTGGAATAGGTGTAGTTTACCTCATTACCTTTCCCTTTAGATGTTTCTCCTTGATTGTAATTAGGAAAAGGTTTGTTGAATGCTGTATGATCCTCATTGGTAGTATGTCCAT
>MU220187.1:194649-211973 GCA_018584345.1 Thuja plicata | reverse complement strand
ATAGGAAATTATGTGATGTTGAATTTTTCACAAAGGATAATTTACAGCTTGTTGAGAAGCTATAGTTAGATTTGAGATCAACTGGTAATACTTTAGGTAAAGATACTACATCCAGTTCTTTACATTTCAATAAGTTGATTAATGCACAAAGGTGAATAGCCGAGCTTATGGCTGAAGATGGTTGCATAAGGGCCAAGTTGATAACTATTCAGAAAAGCTTGTTGCCTCATTTGGAGGTAATACATAAGGAACTCTCAAAAGAAAAGGAATTATCACAGAGTAGTGCAAATCTATTGACTGCAGAGAGTTTAGTGAGTCTAGCTACCGAGCTAGAAATCAAACTAGAAGTTATGAAGGTTGCAAAGGATAGTTGGGATACAACATTTGAATCCACCCTGCAGCTTCATAAGAAAATTTTGGATGAGTATAACTTTACCCCACCAGCAATCAGTGACAAAAACAAGGGGGAAGTTAGTACTACTGAAGGAGGTAGCTAGTATAGAAGTTGGTAAGGAGATATGGAAGGATACATCAATATAATAAAGGTACACTTGTATATAATTTTTGAAGGCATTGTAAATTTTTTGTATAAGTATATTCCTAGGGGGAGTACTTAGCATACTTAGGCAATATTTTGATGAAATAAATAGAAGTAATGATAAGTGTTTTTGCCACTAATATCAAAGGGGGATATTGTTAATCTCCAAGATCTGTTGATGATTAGTGCCCAACACTTAGTCATTTCATTAGGCAGTTTTAGTTGGCTATCACTGTGACTGAGCTAAAACTATGCAAGGTCGAGCAACATTGTCGAGCAGTTTTTAGTATGCCTAGTTACATTGCCGAGCCGAGTAGAGACAGAGATGTTAAGTGCCAAGCGACAAACAGTCAAGTGCTGAGCATAACAATTTTTGTATACTTGTCAGAAATGATACAAACTTAAAGGATAAGTGATTCGGCTGACTTGCATAAGCTTTTTAGGCTGACATTGTGTGCATTTAATATTCTCATATGGAGTTAATTATGCATTTAATTGTTTTATCCTATGCATGACTCATTGTAAGAATTAATTGTTTTACCATCAAGGCATGGATATCAGATCTTGATCGTTGATCTAGATCTCACTGTCAGATCTGTATAGATATATTAGATTGCTTCGAAACCCTATTTTTTGTGTGTGCAAGAGGAAGTAGAGTAAGTATTGAAGTGACTACATTTTGAAGAAAAATGCACAGAGGGTTATTTTGTTCAGAAGTAGAGATTAAGTAGAGCATAACATAGTGAATAGCAGAGTAAAGGTATATTAGATTATAAGATCAGAAGAGATACTGAAAAGAGGAGATCTGTCATCAGCATTAGAGTGCATATCGAAGGATCAATACTTGAGACTTTCTAATCATTGTATCAGGTGAAAATCTCTTAACAAAGTGGTTTTAGCAGGCCTTTATTTATCTCTTAACAGAGTGCTTACTTCATTGTAAGTTTAAATCCTTTAACAAGGTAGATTGTAATGATTTGAAGCTTTTAATAGAGAAGACCTTTCACAGGGTAGATTACATTTTTTAATCAAACATTGTAACCTTAACAGGTACACTTTATTACTGTAGTAGTGGAGTTTTTTGTGGGTGTCATCCCCACCCCAGTTTTACCTATTTGGGTTATCAAATTATTGTGTAGTGTGTTACTTATTTTATGGTGTGGATGCTATCTAAGATTACATTAGATTCATTTATGTATGAATGTGGTATCAGTTTGTTTTAAGTGTTTATGCTTGAAGATCTGATTCACCCCCCCTCTCAGTATCTTGATTTCCCATTATTGTATTTCCAAAAATTTAGTGCTTTGTTTTGTTCATTTACTATCCAAAAGGAATTAAGTGGTTTGTTTTCTTGTTCATTTACCCCAAATTCTGTTCAATCCATAAACTGATGTATGAGTTTATGATTTTCCTTTAAAAGGAAAAGAGCATAATCCTCTAGTTAGTTTAGTGACAAATTGTAATATGTGTTTTAAATTTTGAAAACAAGTAAATAGAGGTCAAGATGGGGTGTTGGCAATCTGTAAAATAGAGTTAGTATTTATTTAGTTTAACTCCATGAAAACCTCCAAAAATAACCTACAAACACTTGTTAAGCTGCAAAATACCACAAACACCACTTGTCAAAATGTTAGGATTAGGTAAACTGAATGCACAAGATTTTTAACTAGATGCAAGCATAAATTTATACTAAATGCGACATAGTATACCGTATGAAAGATTTTACACCGAATGCGATCCCTTGCTGACCAGATGTGAGCCTAAACCATAAACAACTCGGGAAATCCCAGATGCGATCCTAGTTTTTCATGGTGCGATGACATATCCGGGATGTGATCGTGAATGATTAAAAATGATCCTGTGACTGAATCCCGAGCATGCAAATTGGCAAAAAAGTGTTAGAAAATGAGGCCAAGTTGGAAATCAGGCCCCATGGTGGGCGCCAAAAATGTGTGTGTATTTGGGTACCTAATAAGAGAGACACAACACATCAATAAGTCATTGCATTAGTTCAAAACGGTTAGAAAAGCATGTAAAACCACCTAATATCGACCTATTGCCTTCTAACTAGGAAGAGTGTGATTAGTAACATAAAAGCCCTCAGTTTATGCTACAATCAGTGACATATATGACCTAGTATGAAGGATTTTAGATTATAAACAAGCTAAAAAGATGAGAAAACATGCATTCTAGCTCTAAGCATGAAAGTAATAACAATGAAAAAGCATGATTTAAGAAATGAAATATAAGTCTAGTATTAATTCAACAGCATAACAATGCATTTGTAATCTAAGATAAAGGCTTATTTACTCTCAAAAATGGTTTCTATTTATAGAAGAATGAGAGAGAGAGAGAGAGGGGGCACAAGGTGAATTAATGAGTTAAGGGACTCATTCATGGAGGTGTAAGAACCATTAATGCCCAAGGCATTAATAAGGCATGAAGGAGACATAGGCTTAAGGCATCTTCATTAATAAGGAATTAATGAAAGCCTTAAAGAAGCAAGGGAAGGGTGTAAGAGGGTGGCTTCAGAAAGTGGACCTTAAGGAAGTCAAGCTTGAGAAAGTGGAATTTCTCAAGTGGGTTGAGTTGCTAAGCATTACTTAATGGAATGTGACAACATTAGGAGGTGGGTTAGGGTAGAATTAGGATTAGGATTAGATTAGCAAGGGTGAATGGGTTGAGAAGGGTTAGAACCCAGGGTAGAAGTGGTTGAGATAGGTTAGGTTGGGGTTTAGGGGAATATTAATAAATGAATTAAACTTATTTAATTCATTCAAAAATATAGGAATTATTATTTAAAAAATTTAATTGCTTTTTAATAATTAGGGTACTATAACCATTTTAATTAAATTAAATAGGCTAGGGGATTGGGTTATTTGCAAGTGGATAATTGATTTAGGGATTTATTTAATTCCTTTATAATTAAATACTATAGCCACGTTTGATTTTGGTTTGATTTAATTGGTTTGAATTGATTTAAATCATATGGTTATAATAGTTAATATAGTTTAGTGATAAAAATCACCTAGGACATTAAATTGATTTGAAGAATTATGCCAAGCAGTAACAAGGTCGTTTGGACATAATCAGGGGTATGAACACACTTAGGGAAAATAGGGTCCATAGTTGGAACATACCAAATTTAGGTGGTTACAGTGAATGATTGTGTGGCGATCATGAAATATTTATATCTTTTCTTATGCATGATTGTTATGTATGCACTTATGTTCATGATTCTATCTGCATGTTTCAAAAAACAATAGTTCATATTTGACCCTATATTTTTAGGGTCCCTTGGTGGGGTATTACACTTTATACACTAGGATTATTAACAAGGGAATATTGGATGGCTAGTAAGACTAATTTACAAAATAATTTTATTGTAGCAATATTCTAATCATCAATTTAGAATATTAAACAACCTAGGATGATTGATAAATTCTATTAGATGTTAATGATAAGTATGTCCTTACATAAGCGTGGAAATGAATATGAACTTATTAAATCAAGACCTATAAAAGATGTGTAACTCAAGTCAAGTAGGGTGATGAACTTAACAACATTTTTCAATCATGCTTGCATCTAGAAACCTTGGCCAAGGTGACACAATGTTATTCTAGTGTTAGTTATCTCATTTGGTTTTAATACACTACTAGTAAGAGGTCATACTAGTAAGAGGTCATACTAGTAAGAGTATATATAGTGTATGACTGACTAGATTTGTGTAAGATCCAAATATCAGGCTCATATGGCTTAACCTATTATGTTTACTCTCCTGTAAATGAACATGCCACTTTGAGTAGGAAGTTGTCTAGGGAGATCAGTAGATCCATGGTTGGGTCATAAAAATGCCTTGATGATACTTTTCCTCATTGTTACACTTGGTCCTCAACAAAATTTAGATTTGATTCCATATGATTATTCATTCTTAGTAAGTTTATAAAATCCTATTGTTCTTCATTGTTGAAGTTAATGAGATAGACATTTTAAATAGAAAGATATCATCCTTTATAGAAACTTTTATTTTGTTAAAAGATTGCAATTGATTTCTATGTCAATTTTTATTTGATATATTTGTATATTAGTTTCTAAGTAAAAAAATATATAGTATGTTTCTATGCTTTCCTTCTTAATTCTGATTACTAGTATTTGTGTTCTTTCAGTTCAACAGTTTAATTTTGTTATGTATAATCTTAAAGCCATCGAGTTCTACACTAAAAATAAGGCTCACCACCAATAAAATTTAGTGATTAAACTGAAGCAAAGAATCTTGGTTGCTCCAGGATGCATATTTATACAACCAAATGGAAAAGAGCTCGAGACCTAGCCTATGTCCAACTTGGGATAGTAATGAACTGAAAGTATGACTACTGTCGTTGCTTTCCACTTTACAACACAAAATTTTTTGTAGAAGAAATAAAAAGACTTAGAAGACAAAGGTGGAATTGGACAGCTATAGGGAGAGCGATGGTTAGGCCATCCATACTAAATCATTTTAAACCAAAACCCAAAACCTCTATTGAAACCCAAAATGTAGCTCATGATGAGTCAATAAAGCCCATAGAACATCACACACCTACTCTAGGTTATAGAATAATTCCATACTCTCAATTAGAGGGGAAAGAAGAGCCCATTATTGGTAGTGAAAGCAACTCTTAAATAGAGCTCCTAGTTGTAAAAAATGAAGTAAATTTAATGACATATTTGGAATTGAATAATAAATATATCAATTTTGTTGTGTTGTAATATAAGCTTTAATTTGAAATGAAGTCTAGATCACTAGATACACCAATAGGGAAACCAGATTGACTCATCTAGATGATGCAAGAGACCCAATCCAAGCTCTAATATTTAGAGAAACATATAGGGAAGCTTGATGAAATAGGGATGGGAAATAATCTTAGACCAGGGGTAGAGATGACACACAAGAACACACTAGTGATTATAGGGGAGAGAAATATGAGATCCAAACCCAAAACAGAAAAAAAGAACCCTCTGGTCAGAATTATATCAAAAGATATGAAAAAAAGTCAAACCACCCCAATATGACAAGTCAGTCTCAAGGGACTTTGTAGAGGCATGGTTGACTAGAATGGATTCATATTTTGATATCTGTGACTATACTAAGACCCATAAAACCATATGGAGAGCTTACCAACAGATAGAAGAAGCTATCAGTTTGACTTTAATTTACTTTCCTTGGAAGCTTGAATTTTTAAAGTTATTTTTGACTTCCATTCATGTTGTTAGGGCACTTTTGTCTCTTGAAAAAATACACTATATCAATGTAACATGGGGTGTGTTCACTACTATACACAACACCTTTTCCATCATTTACATTATTGATTTGAACTACCTCAAAGTATAACTATATCATTAGCTTCACCAACCCCTATCCCCTTAATGATTTAGTGATCTGGATGTCTATATTAAATTCTTGGATCTAATTGATCCATCTACATTTTTTTCTTTTTACTTTTGTTTGCCTAAAAATATCCTTCATTTTGCGCTTGGGACATAAGCAATTACTTCTTCACCTACTAAATATGGTATGGAGTTTTTTATTTCTTTGACTAGAGAATATGCTTGTTTCTCATTGATATCATAATTCAATTCAACATCTTGTAAGGAATTACTAAAGAAGGCTATATTTTGTTCATACCCCTCTTCATTCTTTTGTAACATAACAACACAAAAGGTATGAAAATAAGCGAAGGAGAAAATTTGGAATGACTTTATGAATTATAGAGATCTCAACACCAGTGCTTCTTTGATGGCTCTTTTTATAGCTACAAAATAATCAAGGGCTTCACTTGTCCAATAAATTTTGGATCCCTTTTTCAACATTTTTGATATGAGCTTTGAACATTCCAACAAAATTTTATATGAACCTTCTGACAAAATTGATCTGCCCAAAGAATGACTAGATGACCTTCACTATCTTAGGGATATAAATTTTATCAATGGCTACAAATATCTCAAGGTATATTCTCACCACCTCTTTTGATACTATGTGTTCTAGTAATTTTCCTTTTGTGACAATTGTAGACATATAAAATTGTCCTCTTATTAATCTCAATTTTAGATTAATCAGGTGGATTCATTCTTATTATTCATTCACATTTCGATTGAATAATATTCTATTCATTTAGTTTCTCTATTATTCCCATTATATAAATATATAGTCTATTATCTTATTAATTCATCTAATAAAATATTATATCCTTAATATTTCTCCATTAAATCCATTAAATAATGCATATTCTATTATTATTTCATCCATTTTCCTAAAAGCCTCTCATATCCACTATATCCTACTATTTATAATATTCCACCACCACTTGTTGCATCCACTTTATTCATGTGGGACAAGCCTATTTATAATTCCATTAGCCAATCTTTAAAATCCCACATGCATCCTGATATGGGAATGCCACCTTGAAGACATCTATTTATTCAATGCCCCTTCTCATTGCAACCCTCTCCATTCTTGTTTACACCATTCATTTTCATTCCAATTTTTCTTACAATTTAGCTTGTTTTGATCTTTGAATATTCATCTTTATGTTCATCTCTCAATCTTTGTTTTTCATAGATTCTTGTGCATGTGTTTTTGAGAGCATCCATTATTGAGCACAAGACCTTGATAGATTTAGAAATCTGTTGACATACATGTATGATTTAGATTAGTTATTTTATTTGCATGTGTGTTTATTTGGAAGGTACTTCATTGCTAGACGTTGGAATGATCTAAAAAGATAGATCCCCATTTCCCTCATCTTCATCTAGCATGCCCAGTGGGACCAAATCGTAAGGTTCTCAATGATTTGGCCATATATTTCAAACGGCTTTGAATTTTTATATGACATTTTTACTGTAGGTGGATGATGCTATCAGGAGCCTACACTCCAAAAATTAGATTTTTATGAATGCTTTTGAGTGATATGGATTTTTTAATGGTTTTTTATAAAAAAATCAATTATGGGCGCAAATAGATGACTTTTTTAGATAAAGTTACAGTTCTAGAAAGTTCTTAAAATTCTAAAGGATATCTGTTATATGTGTTTTTAATTTTGATAAGCGATAATTTCCACAAAAATAGATCTTTAAAAAATAGATCTATTTTAATAATTTGGCTCCCTAAGGCACAAATCAAAGAATGTTTTTTAAAAATTTACATTTTTGGAAAGGTCTCTGATTTTTAGTAGGGGTTTATTCTTTGCATTTTTATTTTTGGGTCCTAGTATATAAAAAAACAAACAGATCTTGTTGAGTAGGTAAAAAACACACAAAAAAATTGATTTGGTGATGAGTTTGCATTTTACTTGCACATATTTCAAAGAATCATAAAATCATTTTATTTTTCTAGAAAGGGATTGTAATTTGTCTTATATTTAGTTAGTGCTTTGTTAATTAGATTAGGTTTTCATTTTGTTAAATTTGTTTTGTTAGCATTTAAATTAGCATTGTTAGTACATTGATTAGCTTTGTTAACATTTTCTTGATTTCATTTTTTACATAAGCGGTGATGGTGACAACCCCCACACAACTAGATAGTTTCATGCATTGCATAAGTGGTGATGGTATCAAACCCCCTCTCATTTAGATAGTTGTATGCTCATTTTTTTGTTTCATGTTATTGTATTGAATCAGTTGCAGCGGATATCCCCCACTAAAACAATTTGCTATCATTAAAATGTGAGTTTGAGTAACATTTTTCAGTGAGATTTTGATATTAATCCTTCTTTTTAAGACCGATGAGTTGTGTAGGTTATCTTCATTTGTCAAAGAACTTGAAAAGCACAACTACTAATGACATTTGGTGCAACACATTTGGCAAAGACTACTAATGATGTTTGATGCAGGGTGCAATGAATGTGAATTTTGAAATTGATTATTTTATTTTAGCATAGATCACACTTCCATTGATCCACTAAAAATAACCCAAGTGTTTTATGTATCTGGTACACTTGCACACTTTTTATTTTTGTTTAATCCCAAGATAGAATAAATGTATCCTCTCCCATCGCCTTCACGGATCTTGGGTGCAAGAGAAATTTGTTCTATCTTTTAGAGAGGCATACCTTGGTGGGAAAAGAGCTACTCACCCCAAGGGAAAAACCTCAACCAGTTCTTTTAATTTTATTAACTATTAAAATTAAGGATAAGGCCAAAGCCAAGTCTAACCGGTATTAACGCTTACCGTATAGTGCCAGTTTCAAACAAAGTGTACCTTTCATATGATAAACCCCTTGTAGGATTCGTTAGAGATTTAAGTGGCTTTTTGGATGCTCATAATGTGTCAGTCCCAAAAATTTTGACTAGAAACCAATTATTTTAGTATCAAAAATCCATCTACTTGTTGACTTAGGCATTGTGATATGTGCATGTCGAAGATACCCCTCATGTATCCCTCTTTTTTGAGACAGAAAATTTATTGATATCTCTGGATTTTGAGAAATTCAAAGCTTGGTATACCCAAGAAGTGAGTATCATGGAGGGGATCCAGTGCTACCAAGATTCTATCTATCTGAATTGAATTTGATATTTTATTGCAAGGGAATTCAACAAGTATAGTCTTGGTCAGCCCTAGGTTGTACTTGAATGTGCTTTTATTTCATTGCAAGAATAAAAAAACTATTTTGTCTTGCATGTGTGTTCAAAAAAATATATTTCCAATTGGAAATAAACACCACACTTAAAATTAAAACTTTTCAAAATAGACATTGAAATATTGAACCTTTTCTCTCAACACAAATCATTGCAAAATCTCTTGGGACATCATTTCAAAATTTTGATCTTTTAGATCCTTGCATAGTATTACTATCTCACCTAGTCACACCTTTGGTCCTTTCATATCTTGATCATTACACTCTTTGAACCATTTATTTCATTCATATCATTATTTTTCACTTAAGTCACTTTCCTTGAGTCACATATCATTTGGCATCCCCATCTCCAAGGTCACAGAGAAAAACTATCATACATGCCCATGCCCTCTGTGGCTCAAAAAATCCAAGATATCTAAAATGATTATTAAGACCTTAAAATGATGCTTAAATGATTATACATGGTAGAACACCAACTAGTGGAGAATCAAAATCAGGAATTTAAGCAAGATAACATGACCCCTTTACCAAGACAACAATGCATTGCTTCTACAAATACATGTGAACTTAAATATCCTTTGGATATAAAGTTTAAACCTTTAGGGAATTCTCTTGTATCAACTTTAAAGGAGCTTATTGAGCATAATATTATTAGATTTCCTAAAGAAACTACACATGGAAATCCATGGTTGAGTAATCATTGTGTGTATCATAGATACAAAAGGCATAAGACTTTAAATTTCATGTATTTTAAACATAATATCCAATAAATCATTGATGATGGTATAATTGAAGTTAAAAATCCTAATTGTTCATATAAATAATAACCAGAGACTACTTCCAAGCATGATCATAATTATTTACCTATGTCTATAAATGGACCACAAGCTTCTTCCATCTCTCCCACAATTTTTTCAACTTATAAAGCTTCCCAACAACACTCCACATCATCTCCCTCAAATAATAAACTCAATGATGTGAATTTTCATGTTGGACCTAAAGGACTATCTACTATAGAAATCCAATTTAATCCCAATCGTGATGCAAATACTTCCCATGCTTTCAAAGTCCTAGAACCTAAACCACCATGCACTTTAATTTCAATCATACCCACTCTAAAAATTCCTATTCAAAATGATTTTCTATCAGACTCAAACATGGACTTCCTCCAAGAATATCTCATGCATATCCAAAATTTTACCTTGTCCTTACAAGTGGATCCATGTCAAGAGGATAATCTAAATAATGAAGAAACAATTCCTAAAGATCAAGACCAAGATACCGAAACACTTCAACTTCGTCCAAATTTTGACCATGATCCCATAACCCTAGAACATTATGATGATCCTTTCATACCTTTTCACTTATTCCATGATGATTCCTTTCCATCTCAAGGGAAAATATCCTTACAAGTTCTATTCCTAATTCACCCCCTAAGCAAGATCCCAATATTCCTTCCATCCCTTCTAATGGTCCTATTGAAAATATAAAGAAAAGAAGACAAAAAAATGATCCTCTTCCAAGTTAAGATCAAATTATCCCTTCATCTCCTTGTCACAATCATCCATATCTACCTCAAGAACCCTTTATTTAATCTAATCCCCTTTACGATGCTAATAATCCTAAAACTACCATCGCTCCTCAAGCTACCATTATTCCTATCAAAGCTAGTAATAAACCCCCTGATATAATAGAAAATATTAATGATGATGACCTTCAATACATATCTCACACTTAAGATGTTGATATCCCTTCAACATGTTATATTCCTCCATTAAAATTCACTAATATACCTTCCTTATCCTACAAACACATTTTGGGTCCCTATACCCAAAAACTTAAGCCTTCATCTCTTCCATCCATTTTGGGTCCTTACGTGCCTCCTTTCTCTTACCCTATCATAAGTAAAGGTCAGAAAAAGCTCACATCCTTGAGTACCTTCCAACCATCTATCTAAATTAACTCATCTAAAATACCTGCATATTATCTATATCCATCCATGAATCCAAATTCCTTTAAAAGTAATTTGGATGGCAAGCATAAAATACAAAAGTCTACAAATCTACACGAATTCAATGATCAACATCTCAAATATAATAGAAATGTCAAAATAAAGAAACATTTTATCCAAAATCCAAAAGAGAAGTCAATATCAATGTGGATTCCTAAATCCCTTGTTGAATAAATTCGCTCTTAAGAGTTTCAAAGAAAAGAGAAATAAAAAGTTATGTGGATTCCCAAGTCGCTCATAAAGAATTGCACACTAAGGAAAAATTGAAGTTGGCATTCAATATTCCTAAGGATTCCTTAAATCCTCCATCTAAATATTCATCATCCTTTCCAAAATACGCATCCTTTCCTCTATCAAAATATCACACTCTGAAATCCACTTTTCCTCCATTAGTCCACCACCCTTCCAGGTGTGTTCCAACATTGATCTTGTCACCCTTTCCATATAATCTTGCACAATTTTTCCAATACCTCATTCATTATAATGCTCCAATCCTTTGCATAAAGCCTTACCATATATTTTATTCATTGTTTCATATCCCTTCACTGTCACCTTATCAACATCTTTGAGCATACCTCAAATGGACATCATCTATTATAGAATATCTTTCAAGGGAAACTATCTAAAGAACAAGATGCTTGAGTTCTTCATTTCCTATCATGTATCTGTTATTTTCCAAAAAAAATATTTAAAAAAAAGAGAAAAAGTGAAAAAAATTTAAAAGAAAAAAGTAAAGAGAAATAAATTCATCCATGTGTGAAAACCACCTTGGTGGCACCTTGGGAAAGTACCATGATGAAAACCTGGTAAATAGATATCATGCATAATCCATTATCCTTTTGCACTCTACACTAGGGGAAACTTTTAGGAATGATATCTTATCCTCCATATTCTATTTATATCCCTCATCCACATCATCCCTTGTTTATCCTATCTGCATCCATATCCCCTTTTCCATCTTTGGAACTTGACAAGGTTGAGGATCTTACTCAATATCACACATCTTATCTGTTTATCCTTGTCTCCACCCTCTGTCCCTATCCCTTATTCTTTCCTTCCTCCATAATCCCTTACCACCTTTGATCTCACTTATCCTATCAATATCCTATCTATGTCCTATCCTGACCCCTTGATATTGATCAAAACTAAGGACATTAAAATGCAAAAATATATTTTCAAAAGCCTCTTGACATGTCCATTCCTTTGGACCATGTGTCCTTCATGCCATTTCATCATTTATTTACATTACCATATCTGAATCCCTATCTTTTATAACCTTGATGAGATAGTCCTTGAATATCACTTATGCTTCCTCTATCATTTGCTTATCTATTTCTTTCTCATCGATTCACTCATCCCCCTCATATTTCCTTATTCCATGCTGGACATCAGGGGAAAACAAAAAAATCTTGCTTTAGAATCAGTGGTCATGGAAAAAGTCTTGAAAATTTTTATAAAAATCATTAAAAGTTCTAAAAAATCTAAAAAATCATAAAAAGCCTTGAGAAAAATTCAAAAAAATCATAAAATGTCCTTAAAAAAATCTTAAAAATTCTGGAAAAAAATAAAAAATAAAATCATAAAATGTCCTTAAATAATTAAAAAAGTCATAAAATATCCTGAAAAATCCTAAAAATCCTAAAAAGTCCTAAAAAAATTCTAATAAACATTGTAAAGGCATAAACATTTCAACTGAGCTTACAACTTTGGACTTGAATGAAATCATGACATGACAAGACTATTATTGAGAAAACATAAAAAAATCCTATCAAACTATTGAATAAAAAACATTAATTATGAACAATAATCACTTTGGTGTGAAACATAATGCCTGTTTGTTTATATCTTTTGCCTAATTTGATTTTAGCGTTGGTGACATGTCTTTTAGTCTCTCTAGGATGTTTCTGACCAGAGATTTTATCTTTGGGATGTCTTTAACTAGAGAGGTAATGATGGGGCATGTTCACTTGATTTTTGTTTGTTGAATGTTTCTTAGGAATATGATGACTTGTTTGAGGACATGATCATCTAAGATCATCTAGGAAACAAAGGTATGATACAAACTAAGGAATCCCTTTACCGTCTGATGTATTTTCTTTCACGCAATTGATATATCAGTTCATTTGGGTCTCACACATATCCAGATGAATTCATCCATTTTCCATAATAAGCTCGATGATGATATTAGAACTTAAAAAGAACAATAATTCTCATCACATGCATTTCCTCTTTCATCATTTGCATCTCCCTTCATATCTTCTTTCATCAATCATATCTTCCATCATCGCTCCATGTTCATTATTTTCTTCTTCTTCCTTGTCACATTGAGATCATTCAATCACTTTATCCATCTAATATATCTCTCTTGAATCAAATTTCAAATCAATCAGCTTGCTTCTTGGAATTGCATCGCCCCTTGATACATTAATCAATCCTTATATAAACTTGTCTTGTGCTCGCATAAATCTCAATCATCTTATCAACCAACATCAATACTGGGGCATTACTCTAAAATCATCATCCATATCAATTTATCTTCCTATAATAATCTTTCTCCAATCATCGCATTTTCTTACAACTGGTCTATCCTGTATTAGCCTATCAATCAAAATCAATATCACCTTATCTTTCTACAGTCAATCAAATTGATGCAATTCAATCCTAATCTACACAATCAACTATCCACTAGTTTAATCAACTTTATTGGCTATCAACTAGTGCATTCAGTTCAATCGACTATCAACTAGTCTAATCAGCTCACTCTACCTGGTTATCCCCATAATTTCATCAATTGGTTGGTTATATTTATCAAGTGTCAAGCTTATCATTTTCCTAGTGTAGTATCTTATCATTTCTTGCAGCTTAATCAATCATGCAACATAAAATCAAATCTTCCCCATGATATATTGAGAGATTTGCCTGCAGATATCTTGCAAAATTTCTCAAGGGGGCATACCTATCATCCATACCCAGTCAAAATGGGGTATAAATCAACAATCACAAAATTTTCGCAAGCAAATTTTTTCTTTGAAAAAATGCAATAGGCTACATTATTTCAAAGAGGGAAAAAATGTAGACAAATAAAATTGTCCTCATATTAATCTCAATTTTACATTAATCAGGTGGGTTCATTCTTGTTATTCATTCATATTTTCATTGAATAATATTCTATTCATTTAATTTTTCTATTATTCCCATTATATAAATATATATTCCATTATCTCATCAATTCATCTAATAAAATATTCCATTCCTTATATTTCTCCATTAAATCCATTAAATAATATATATTATATTATTATTTCATCCATTTTCCTAAAATCCTTTCAAGTCCACTATATCCTACTATTTATCATATTCCACCACCACTTGTTGCATCCACTTAATGCATGTGGGACAAGCCTATTTACACTTCCATTATCCAATATTTTATCCCACATTCATCCTAATATAGGTTTCTCACCTTGGAGACATCTATTTAAGCAATGCCCCTTCTCATTCCAAACCCTCTCCATTTTTGTTTACATCATTCATTTTCATTTCAATATTTCTTACATTTTAGCTTATTTTGATATTTTCATATTCATCTTTGCATTCATCTCTCAATCTTCGTTCTTGATAGCTTCTTGTGAATGCACTTCTAAGAATAGATTTAGAAATCCATTGGCATGCATCTGTGATTTATATTAGTTATTTTGTTTGCATGTGTGTGTATTTGGAAGGTATTCCATTGTTTGATGTTGGAATGATCTAAAAAGATAGATCCCCAGTTCCCTCATCTTCAAACACAAAATGATATTTTTGGGGGTTAAGAGATTCCATATTCCAGTGCTTTCAGAAATATCCTCTCCTGGTGAGCACAATGATCTTCTTCTTTCTTGGAACATGCAGTTCGATAACCTTGATACACTGCCATGATAACATCTATCAATTCTTTTAATACCACATGCATAGCTTGTTTAAATTTTGCTCCAACATTTGTCAGTCTAAATGACATCCTGATGTATACATATGTCCCCCGAGGTGTAGTGAAAGATATCTTGTATTATTCAGACTATTTGACCTTGACTTGCTAGAAAATCCATCCATCATGGATAAAAGCTCACATCTTCTAACCTTTTATAGTAATGCATCCATATTTGGTAATGGATAATTGTCCTTTAGAGATGAGATGTTCAAATTTATAAAATCAACACATAACCTGATATCCCAATTCTTCTTATGTACAAGCACTAAGTTTGAAACCAAATTGAAATGCCTTATGGGTTTAATTATTCCTCCATCTCTTAACTTCATCAGTTCTTCTTGCATTTTTTGTGCCAAGGTTGGATTTATATGTCCCTTCTTCTATCCGAAGGGTTTAGCATATGGTTTAAGTGGAATCTCATGCTGAAATAGATCCTATCTATAGTTTTTGAGGTCATCATATGGCCAAAAAACTACATGCTTATACTTCTTAAGTAGTGCTATCAACATTTCTCTCACCTTGGGAGAAATGTTTTTTCCAATGTATACCCTTCTAGGGACATTTTTAGTTCTAAGATTAATTTCCTCTACATCTTCTTCTTTAACTGGTGCAAATCTCTTATCAACCTTATCATCTCTATCAAAAACCCTTTCCAAAGATACTAGGTTTCCAATAATCTTATTTTTATTTAGTTGCACTTCCTCCTCCCCAAACTTTGTGTCATTTCCTTCAACCTTCTCAACATAGGAATTGAAATATATCTCTTGGAACTCATACTAGTCAACGCATTGCAGGAAAAATAACAAGTCTGAATCATCTTCAAAGACTTGCCAATTATATATATTATCAAGAATAACTAGCCTAGTTTTAACTTCAATCTCAAACATGCCACTTAAGGTCATATCATCTTGTTTTAGGGAAACATTTGCCAAAAAATCTGCCATATGTTTTTTGATCTATCAACCCAGTATATTGAGAAAGTGTCAAACAACTCAATGGTGTCCCATATTGCATTCTTGTACTATTTAGGTCTCTTATTTTTTGATGAGTATTTAGACCTCACTTGTGAGATTATTTATTCAGTCTCCCCACACACTTATCAACTTAATCCTATGTTTAATTTCAAAATTTAATCTAATTAGAAGGGCCTCATTGTTTGTGCACTCGAATGACAATAAAAAAGGAATATTTGAATATTTTTCCAGTAGAAGAGATGAATACAAATCCAACACCATTTCCTTGTTTTCTGCATGCTCCATAAAAGATCATTATCCATACTTGATCATGGTTTTTTTGAGCATATAAATTGATTATTCTATGTTTTTTAATTGTGGTTTAGTAAGTTGGACAAAAAAACTACCCATCTTGGTGTCACAAAAATATTTCATTTGATTTGGGTCCATAGTTTCTATTATATATGACACCCTACGTTCTCTTTAAACCTTAACTTCCTTGCCATGTACTCGTATTTTTGTATATGATAGATCTAATTGAACATTACCCCCTACCAGTCCTGTCCATTGTCTAGATAGAAGAATTCCATAATTGGGAGCCACATCAATCACGGTGATGTCTATTTTATATGTATCTTCAAGGCATGCATCAATATTAATCTCAACATATTTCATGATTCCAACTACTAGGACTAATATATTTTCCATGAAATAGCACTTACCATAGGTTGTTTTCACCCACAATCCAAGTTCTTTCATGGCCTCAAAAGGAATTATGTTGATTGTTTCCTCTGAATCAATCATAAAATTCTTTACAAGTTTATTGTTTATTTATAAGGTCAAGTAGAATGAATCTACCTGTGATGGATTTTTTGTCAAAGTTTTTCTCAAATATACTTCTATACCTTCTTCTCTTTCTTCACTACTATTTCATGTCTTAGATGCTTCAAGACCCCAAACTTTATCTTGATTCTTAGGAACATTGTGTATGCAATGAAACCTAACCTATTGGGAGCACGCTCAAACATGCAAACGTTAGAGATAAACATTAAATAATAACATCATACATATCTAAAGCATACTATTAAATAACAGGTAGAGATTCATCACAACCTTCGATGAGCCAAACAAGTGCACCCAAGCCTTGTTGATTTTCTCTTAGAGAGGTTTGTGGGTGTGCTCTCCCAACACAATATATTAAATCCCACTATTGATAACAATGCAAGCTAAGAGAGTGAAGAGC
>MU220187.1:165687-177766 GCA_018584345.1 Thuja plicata | reverse complement strand
TCATATTTAATTAAATAAATTTAATTAAATAGATAGAAGAATATAACAAATATAATTAATTAAAATTAACTATAATATTATGGGAATATTAATTAAATTAATATAAGGATGATTTTGGATGTCTACACATTGGATATGAGTGTTATGACACTTTCCCTATACTCGGGGAATTTCATCATCTCAACTAGTGGGATAGAGAGCTTCATCTGTGATAAGGCATAGAAAATATCAAATAATGGGGTAGTGGGGTTCTGCATTGGCTTGACCAACTCAATCTTATTAGGTACCTTTTTAGGAGCATGTTTTGATAGCATAGGTACCTCATTATGTTGTTTTCTTTCTGGTTTATGTTGTTTTTTTATGTTTTGAGTTATTTTCTTTGTCAAACATACTGTAGGTTTTCCTTGATTTGAGTTTACCACTCTATTTTTAGATGATATTTACTCCTTTCTTGGGAAACAACAACAATAATGAGGGCCTTTATTTATTCCTTTGAGGGCATTTTGAGTCTGATTTCATTTGAGCTACTATTTTCACCTGCTATATCATCTCCTTCATAGTCCAAAAATACTTGTTGCACATAGTATCATTGGTTATGTCTTTGAGTACTCACATCAAGATCATACCTGTCATCTGATGAATCATATTATTCAAAACAAAGCATGTTTATAGTTCGATCTCCATTATATTCCTCATACTCTATATCTCCTTGCAAACTTTAGGCCATAACACACTACACTAGGGAATGTGGTAAACTAAAAGCTAGGTACCATAGGTTTTCTTCCATTGTATGGTTTCCTTGTCTTTTCAAGGGGTCTGAGAGATCTCTATTATCCCTCTAATTTTGTCCTTTGGTTTTCCATCCTTCCAATTTGTATTGTTAGGCATTTCATGTAGCCCGGGTCTGTATGATCTCCATATTTATCAAGGAATATCATCCTAAATTCATTCCAAGAGTTGATTAAAGCATCTAGTATGCTTTTATACCAATCTCTTGCATCTTCTGTGAGAGTCTACATAAATAACTTCATGAAAATGTCTTCATGTTCAACCTTGAAGTTATCCATTACAGTTTCAAATGACTTGAAATGAATTTATCTAGTTATGACACTATTTATAGTGAATTTAGGAACACCATTTATTAGTTCATTGTTTATGTCATGTGGATACCCTCTTATCCTTGTGAAATCCATTTTTATGTACTTGTCTACATTAATGGGACCTCGTGTAAAGGAATTTTGTCTTTTATATGGTTGGTACCATTGTCCTTGTTTTAAAAGATCATATTGATATTGGTTTTGATATATACCATTATTTGATGATTATGAGGGGGTATTTGTGCATGACACACTTGATAGTGTGTATGGTAAGTTGGTTGACCAAGATGATCACATCGGTATGCTCAATATTGATATCCTTTCTGGAATTGATGATTAAAATTGTTAAAGAGGGGGGGGTTGATACTGTAGATATCCACATTGCATCACATTTCGGTTATAGCCATCATATAGAGGGTTGTTATAAGGTCTATTAAAACCTTTGTTGTTTTCACCCGTCTCTCCTAAAGACTAATTTTTAACTTCAATTTCCCTCCTTGGCATATCAATCTGAGAAAGTCTTTTTCCTTCCTGATCATCCCTGAGAATTTTTTTACAGGGGTGGAATTGTTAGTAGTTGGTCCATTAAGGTTATTTGGTATACCTAATTTATTTATGGTATTTAATATTTCTTGAGGAAATCCCTAATTTTTCTCAATTAGTTTCAACCTATTTATTGTGGAAAGGAAATCTTGTAATTGGTCTTGGAACTTTTGTTCAGTGCGTTCCCTTTGCTCATCTAAATTGGCCTCATTTATTTCAGTATCTTCTTAGTATTTACTTGATGTTCCTAGAGAATAAAATACAAGAGGATAATTTAGTGTCTTCTATCTTCTAGAATAACGATGAGCCTCCTCCCATTGACTTCTACTTATTCTTTCATTGTAGGCTCTATCAACATGATTTGAACTCATTTCCTCTTCTGTTATTCTATGAGAATTTTGTTCATCCGTATGGGAAAACCATATTCATCATTAAAAAATTTGTATAGTCCTTCTATTCTATCGGGAAACCTCCTTTCCTTTTAAAATCCCATTGTGTTGTTCTTTGGACCACAATCCTTTGTTTTCTTGTTTAGTTTAGTTTTGTTGCTCATCTGATTTAGTTACAAATGTTCAATAGGATGTCCTTGTCTCAGAGATATCCTTCCAAAAATACACAATTGATACTTTGATAACAGTAAACTCAAATTTCTATGGATAGTTTTTTAGATTGGCAAGTTATTTTGATTTCATTCATATACTTCTATAATTTTGTTTTATAAGAATCACCTCCTCTTCTGTTTTAAAAGGAATAATTGCAATGCCTTATGGATTCCTTCCACAAGAAGAGTCTTTTTCTGATCTTTCCCAGCTAAGCCACCAATCTGTTGGTTCCCAAATTAACAAATTGAAAAACCCTAAGAATGTGTAATTTTCTATAATCAGGTTGAGCAATAGATTTGGCCAACAAACAATAATCTTCTTAAAGAAGGTATCTTCTACATTTTAAGCTTAGTAGGACTTTCAAGGGTATACCTTTTGGTTAAGAAACTTTAGTATTTTATGTTTGAATCTAACCTTTAGTCCACTTGGTATGGAACATGTACCTAAAGTGAAAATATAAAATATTACTTCTCATAATTCCAATTATCTTTGTAGACTCTAAAGACATATTTTTCCATTAGTATGAAAGGAAAAATAGTCTTGAAACCGTCGGTAACACCAACACCGAAAGTCAATTTTAGTGCAACCCGATAGACAAGTTCAAAGGAACCCGACGACACAGTGCAACCCAAAAATGTTACAAGAGAAAACCTGACAGATCAAACCTGACAGAGGAACCCAACAAGCATATTACTATGCAACCTGAATAAACATATGATAGAGGATCTCGATAGACTACAGAGCAACCTGAGCACCAGTCTACCGAGAGACATTTAGAATTTTGAGAAATGTGGATCTGACTTCCACGTCAGATAAAACACTTGTGTTTTATATTTAGCTTTAAATCCATTTCATGAGGGAAAAGCAATATAATTTTAATTGTTTTAATCAGTCTAACTGATTAGAAACATGAAAGCTAGGAGATTAAGGTCAAGTTGTAAACCTTTGATCATAGAGTTATCATTGTAATATGTGAAACTCATTGTATAAATAGATATGTAGTCTATTAGAACACATGTGTGTGATGATGATTGTAGTCAAGAAGCACATCTATGGATCAGACTAAGAGTTTTATGTAGAAGAACAACCAAAGATGAAATTAGTTATCAAGAACAAGAACCAAGGCTACTAAGTAGAACAAAGGTATTGATCAATCACAATAGGTGATAAATATAATCTTTATTGGATCTGCAATCAACAATTGTGGATCACATATACTCAGGTCATTGATTATTCTTGACTACATTCTAACAAGTGTAGCAAATAGAAGAAATCCTTGAGAAAGGTGGATTTAACAATCCTTTGTAAATCTCTTAACCGAGTGCACATTAAGCAGTGTTTCTAAATCTCTTAACATAGTAGACATTAACCAGTCTCCACATGATACTCCTAACATGGTAGATCATCATAAGTAACCAAAATTGTAAGCCTTAATCGACCCCTTCTATTCAGCAGATAGTGAAGCTTTGTGGGTTTCATCCCCATCACAGTTTTTACCTTCTAACAGGGGTTTTTCACATTACCAAATCTTTTGTCATGTGTCAATACATTTCATGAATGTTTACATGCTGATTGAATTTATGATTTGATATAACATACAAAAATATAGAATAGCATATATGGTTGGTTAATATATAATTGATTACTAAAAGGATAAAGGTTAAGTGATAAAATTTTTGAAGGTACTAATTGACCCCTCCCCTCTTGGTATACACCATTCCATTATTTCCAATAATCGGTATCATATCTAGATATCTTATTTGGAAAATTTTAAAGACTTAAGAGAAAAGATCATACAATGGAAAGCTACAAGCTAGACAAGAGTATTGAGAATCAGAAGTTAGAGATAAAAACTTCTATGAACAATATAAAGAAGCTAGAGTCAAGATGAGCCAACTACTGGATGAAAGAAAGATTATGGAATCTCGCTGTAATGAAACAGACTATCATGAAGAAGAGATACTTGATTTATTTGAGTCTTCAGGATCTACATCAAGAAACACATCAGATGCATCTAAAGGAAGCATTACATGCCTAAATGAAATCAATCAACATCTGACTGGACAAGTAAAATCATCGCAAATTAGTCAAGAGACACAGATGGTTAGAATGATTGCGGCTATGAATAATGCTAGACAAGCTGAGAAAGAGAGAACACTAGAAATTGATGATAAGAGGAAGATAACTATAAAGATAAAAGAGAAAGAGTAAAAAATAAAAAGACTTACTGAACATCATTATGAGATCACCAATCAGATTAATCTTACGAGTCAGGAGGCAAACCGAATGAACATATAACTGAATGGAAAGATGGAATCTATTAGTGAGATAAGAGAATAAAATGAAAGACTGAAACATGAAGTGAGAATTCAACAAAAACACAATAACATGACCAAGAGAGCTGAAGAAAGCACTAAAAGGATGGATGATTTTCTTGATGGACAAAGAATATTCAACAACAATACCAAACTAGTGTATATCAAGAATGGATAATCACCACACCAAGCTGATCCAAAGAATGTCTACACAAATCCAAGACCAAGAAAGAAGTCATGCAATCACTATGGAAAACCAGGCCACACATCAAATGCTTGCAGGAGAAAAATGAAAGGTATTCCTAAATCCTCATCTTCATTCATAGGAAATTTTTATAAATGTAACAACAAAGGACATAAAGCATACGAATGTAAATTTGAGATGAAACAACCAAAGAAGGAAACCTACATGGAAAAATACTATCCTACTTGCAAAATGTATGGACACACATCTCTTGAATGCAGGAAGAAGAAAAAGCAAGCAAGAAAGCCTAAAGAAAATGAAAATTCTTTTCAACTGAAAAGAGTCAGTAACTCATATGTTTGGGATTACAATACATGGAAAAACTGCACAACATGTGGTAGATATGGACACATAGCAGCAAACTGCATGAGAAAATGGATGAGAAAGTCTAGGAGCTGGACTAACCTTGGAATGACATGTTTACACTGTCATAAAGTTGGTCATCTAAGAAAGACTGTAGAGACCGAGTGAGAGAGACAAGCACTTTTTCCAATGGAAATACCATTAAAGACATCAAGAAGATGAGAAACAAAACATGGAGGAAAGCTACAAACACTGATGATGCTAGACCAAGAAATACAATTGGTGAAACCTTATCCAATGGATCTAGTGACATCACCATCACCACCTAAGATGAAAAAGTATGGAAATGCACTATACTAAGTTATACTTTGCATCAGTTCCATTATACATAGTTAAAATGACAAACTAGCATGATTAAAGATGCACTATGGTATTAATTATTCTATAAATTCAATCTCGTTGGTTAATGCATACTAAAAAGCATCGATTAACATACAAAAGCTAAGTTGTCAAAGCATACTGAGAATCGTCGGTGTACAAATGAAGTTAGTCAATGTAACCTGAGACTCGTCGATAATCATGTAAAATGCATTGAAGACTTCGCCACTTCCCGAGCACCGTCAGTAAACCTGTGAAAGGTCAAGTAAGTTATCACTTACCCTGAGCCAAAATTTTGTGTGTAACCCAAGAAACTCTGTCTTATACACCCAAAAAATGGGTAGATCATTAATTGCTCCACTTAGGGCATCATCTATAAATAGGGTGACGAATGAGTTCATTATTCACAAAGCGATTACGAAATAGAGAAGAGCATAGAAGAGAGAAAATAGGGTGACCAAATTATAGAGCACTCCAAGAAGATTCACGACATTTAGATTCCAAACAACAGTAGCTACAGAAGGTTAAAGTAAAAAAAAAGAATCACCGAGCTCACTATTTTATTTTACAGGAAAAGCCCTAAATTTTTGAAATCATGGCAACCACTTCCATGCAACCAAGATCAAGAATGATAAGGAAAAGAAGGTTAATCTGATTAAGAACACCACTTGTGAAGAACCTAAGTATAAAATATGTCCAGAGGTTCCTTTGCAACCCGACGACGCTGGTGCATTCTTCAACATTCCACCTAGGATTTTACTGATTGAGGATGTACAAGCCTACATACATTGCAAGATCGCCGAGATAGGAGATCTTGAGATTGATTAAGATTACAAGAATATTTGTATAGGAGAAACCATCAAGGGGGAACACAAACACATTGAGGTCAAAGGGCTTACCTATGCCCTAATGTTCCTGAGGGAGTTTAAAATCAAGTGGATTTGGGTAGTGTTAAGCAGAGTGTACGACCAAAAGATGTGGCTAGATGAGCCAAAGATTATCACTAGAGATGTGATACATGTTGTTACTAGTTATCCTATAACTGACAAGGCTAATCCGCTAAAACACCCTTCTCATTATGATATTGAGAAGATGACAGGTGTAGTATGGGATAACAGAGGATTGAAGGTTAACACCATCACCGATCCAGAACTCAAGTTTGATGCATGTGTACTAGGGTACAAGATATACCAATCCAACAAGTTAAACATAATAACATGTGGACCAGTTGACACTTATTATAAAATTGTAAAGAAAGGTCTACAATTTGATCTATCTGAGCTTCTACTGAAGCAGTTAGATGAAAACATGGGGACCTGAATTTTTCTACTTTCAAAAATTCTTTCCATCTATAGGTAATGTCAACTGGGATACCACCCGACCAGTGACTATTCAAATCAGTGAATTCATCAAGTCACTAGGTGACAAATTTGTATTAGTTATGGATGAATACTTCACTAGATTTAAGGAAAGAATGTAGAAAAGAATGAGGATACCAGAACAACTGGTAGAAAAGTATAAGACTGAAATTTTCTTTATGGTGGACACTGTCAAAACCTTTATCAAACCAGTTGTACCAAGGACAGCATGGTTAGCACCACTTGACTACAAAGTCAACATAGATCAAGCCACCAATGCTATTAAACAATTGATAAATGAACTAGTGGACAAGTAACAACCTAGGTTTGGAACCTATGAGGAAGACAAGGAAAGAATTAAAACATGCTTACTTGTGAAGAAAATTGATAGAAAGAAAGAGAAAATGGTCATGACACTGAAGAAAAAGTTATCGGTAAATGATGAAGAATCAAGACAAAAGTATGACACTAAGGGATAGTCACCCGTTAATGAAGAAGGTAAAAAAGTGAGTGAATCTAAATCTATAGAGTCTGATGCATCACCACCACCAGCAAAGAAACCAAGGACAATGATTGCATCACAGAAAAGGATTCATACTGCTATGCTAAAGCAGAGTCACCACCGATCAAGAAAGGATAGGTGAGAACTTATAAAAGGAAGCCTCAAACATGTCAAGCATTAGAACCTAAGAGGAGAAAAATATTCATCATAACTAAGGAAGATATAGAAGATGTTGAACAAGAAGACCAACTTGTCAAGAGTAAAACTCCTAAAACAATTGATGAAATAGCTGCATCAATCACAAAATCAGGTGGCATATCAGATCCCAAGGTTAGAGAATGGTTAACTCTAAACCCTGAGGATCAGAATAAGATTGAAGATGCCATCATTAAGGAAATGATTGGATATAAATATATGCCTATCCAATTTGATAAAATGATGCCACAAGAACTTCTTGATAGAATTTCAACAAGGTGGTCATATGTGTAACACCCCAAAATTGGCATCTTGCAACTCTAACCAATTTTGTTGCATTTGTCATTCTTCTGGTTCATCAAATTTCTATTGTACTAGGAAATTCTGAGCTTTAACTGACTCTACTCAACCTGAGTGTCAAATGTAGAAAATCATAAATCTACATTAGTTATACATCATATTTAATTCCTAAATATCTATTGGCTAAATAAACCTTATGATCGAATTAATTTAATTAATAAATTCCTAGCACTTTAATTAAATTAAATTCACCCTCTATAGCTGAGACACATGAAAAATGAATTAAATGATATTTAATTATTAAATAAATATCCTCATTTTCAATAATTGAATTTAATATTCAGATAATTGAGAAAAGCAATTATGAGGTCATATTTATTTAATTAATTGAATACTCTATCAAAAATATTTCTTTTATTTAGAAATGGAAACTTTGAATTAATTGTGCTTTAAAGAGAAAAAAAACAATTTAATTCAAATAAAACAGAATTAAATCAAAGAAAGAAAATAGTTAAAGCAAAGAGAAAACAATTTATTTTATTATTTTGAATAAAGCTTTCTAATTCAAACTGGCTTTCCTATCTGTTTTATTTCAAAGAGGAAAGTTTCTATTCTGATCATCTCTAAGTCTATAAAAGAACTATCAGTCTCTCATTCACAGCTTCCCTGAAACCCCCACTCACTTTTGCATTGTTAGAATACTGAATTATTGTCTCATTTTTTAATATCTCATATAGAATAATTTCATATTGCAATAGAATAGCTTCAATTTCTAGAATAATTGCATTGAAAATCATGTCATAGATTATCTTACATCTCTCATTTCTTAGTATAATATTGCATTGTATTACATTTATCATGATAAATCCTTCATTCCTAGATTGGTCCATGGTTGTGAGACTCTCGTTCTGAGAGCAATTTCAAAATCCCCATCTGGATAGAAGGCAACAGGTCGAATCATGCAGACAGACATGATGAATAATCTCATATTCAGTCTTGTGTGTACCTGGTGAAGAAGGACTATGTTGAAGTGTATGGCGAATTAAAAAGGCCAAATTTACCACATACATTTCTGGAACCCACCATGGGGCAGGTACATTTCTGTTCTGGCCTCATTTCATTTCATTTCATTTCATATTTTTCATTTTTTTGCATTTTTTCCGTACTTCCGTACAAGTTCTGTTTTAATTTTGCACGAACTTTATGTACGTCTCGTGTGAACTTTCTAGTTCTTCGTGTGGCACACAGAACTTCTTCACGCGACCTAGCATACTGTATCACATGAAATTGTATACCAGAGCTTTCATTTTGATATTTTATTACCTCGATTTTCTAACCACCTGCTATTTTCTAACAACTATGTTTCCCTAATTTTATCTTTTGGAACAACTTGATAGTGGTTTGTAGGACGCTGAGATAAAGAGAAAGACATCATAAACTTCTGACATATTTGTTGCAGGACGCTGATATGAAGAAAGGCATTACAAACTACTAATGGGTTTTATTGCAGGATGTTTGTCAAAGACCTTGCTTGTTTTCACAACTTCCTTTATCTGTTTTCAGTAGTTAAAACACACTTTGGTTGGTGCTTAAAATGAATCATTGTCTTGCGTGATTGAAGTATTTTTTAGATTGTAATCCTAAGAACTACATGAATGTATCCTCTCCCCTCACCTTTATGGATCTTGGGTGTAAGATAAATTCATGTGATTATTCTAGCGTGACTACCTCCTGAGAGCTTTAGCAGAGCCGGTGAGAGTGGATGCCCAACCGGTAACAGGCTAAAGCCAAGCCCTTCCAAACTGGTATACAAAAAATGCTATTGTGATTAATGCCATAATAGATAGGTGTGAGGTTGTTGTGGCAACCAAAATCTCCTCCAGTACCCTAGTGGTGCATTAAATTCCTGACATTGTTAAGGTGAAAGCCTTTCTTTGAACGGATTGGGAGAGCCCCCTTTATTGGGAAAATGACTTGATCACAACCACCTGAACAGATGACCTTACTACAAACTATTGTTCTATTTTTACAAAAACCCTCTATTTGTTGGCGCAGAAGTTCAGAGACTGACTAAGATGCCCCAAGTTCTTACGGCTTTTAGTAGAGATAACAGCCCTTTGGGAAGCAATTCCTTTGGGGTCTGAAGCTTGGTATGCCTGAGAAGTGAGCGCATATGTAAGGAGGAGCCTATGCTTCCATGCTTCCAAGTTATCCACTAAGAGTAAGCATAGATGAACTTTGGTTCAAGTGGGGATTCAACAGATATTGTCCTAGCTATCCTAGGATTGTGATGTTCTTGTTTTTGTACTACAAACATTTTGTTTAATGTGTTTTGCGTGGGTGTATCATTTGAACAATCGAAACTATCGTCAAAACACACAAACTGTTAATCTTGAACTATCTGTCAAAAAATAGCATGATTTCATCTTGGAAAATGCAAACTGGTCTTAACAGTCTGATTCTATAAATGTACTTTTTTCTACATTTGCATAGTTTCGCGCAAAATTTCCCAATCTTCACGCGAGTCAGTGATAATCTTCGCGTGATATGTAGTACACTATCGTGCAACATTTGGCAATAGTGCCACTTTTCTATCAGTCATTATTCTATCCTTTGGTGTCATTCTTCGTATGAAGACAACATTTCTTCATGTGGCTCGGTGAGAAACTTCACGTGACAGAGCATTTCATCATGTGAAACTGCAGTATTTTGTCCAAAATAGCGAGTTAAAATCTATCATCCAGTTGTACTTCTATCAAATTTGGTCTCTGCTATGGGTCTATTTTTCTGCCATTCATCTTCACATAGTCTGAAACTTGGTTTCTTGGGTTGAGAACTACATGATGCTTGCTTAAATTGGTCTTGTCTCATGTCTTTTTGATTTATTTCATTTGTGTCATCATGCCTTGTGTCGCAATAGTCATCTCTTGGCTTGTTTTAGCTTCATCTTAGATGATTTTCACCAAGGATACTTCACCTTTTGGCATGTTCTGTGCAATCTTTGAGATAGTTTCAAGTTTGGTCCTAGTTCACATTCCTTGTTCAAAACTTTTTCTATGACTGTCACAACTTGAAGTGGCAAAAAATTTCCTTCAATCAATCAAGATGAATTTGTACTTTCTACACCATTACTGGCTACTTCTATTGAGGAATCATCTTGATCTCCTTCCCCAGTATGATGACCTTACACTAAAAGGTCATTTCCTGTGGATCTTAGTAGGGTTCGAAATCCTTTGTTCCAAGAAGACCCAAATTTAGAGAACACTCAATATTTTCATACCAAGTCTTTACACCTTGAATCCTTGCATTTTGGCAAGATGGCAGATCATAACGAATCAGGTGGTGAGGTTAGTAGAACTAACCTCTTTAGAAATTGGGGTAAGTCCCATTCTGAAGACCCCCCTAACAATGTAGAAGTTGAAATCACTCAAGAATATATTTCACACGCTCGTGCTAACAAAGAATTATATAAAATGATGGGAATTTTACTAGCTGAGGAAAAAGAAAAATACATTCTTGAACTAGCCAATCAAGGGGCTAAGTTACCTTCAAGTTATGCTTTAGACACACTTTTTGAGAAAGAGGAAGAAACTAAAAATTCCTGCTTGCGCAAAGAAATGCAAACTATGTGAGAGCAACTCTCTCAACTTTTGAAAGAGAAAAACAAACCTGTTACACAATTCATGTTGGAAAGCATCTGTCCTTTCGCATTTGATAAAGATCTTCACATGCCTCCTTTTCCCAAAGGAGTTGAACTTCCTAAATATGACAAATACTTGGGTACATCTGACCCTCAAGACCATTTGAGAGAATTTGGTGCTCTCTCCATGGAATTCATGCATGACACAACCTATCTTATGTGTCTTTTCCCACATAGTTTGGGAGGATCAGCTATGGAATGGTTCTCTAGACTACCAACTGGCATCAAGACCTTTGATGAAATTGCCAATTTATTTCTACAACATTATTTTCACAACATCCAACATCCAATTCATATTCGAGATCTTTGCAACTTGAAACAAAAAAATGGGGAATCCTTCTTGGCATTTCTCCAAAGATGGAGACAACTTTATACACGATATTCTCGCAAGATACCTGAATCCAAAAAGTTGGAAATCTTTCTTGATAATCTTCTCCCCAACTTTGGGTATCAAGTACAGCTACAAGGTCCTCTAACCTTTGATGACATGATTAAACAAGCTGTAAGAATCAAGACATTTATGATCAAGAAAGGAGAATTGA
>MU220187.1:122947-135208 GCA_018584345.1 Thuja plicata | reverse complement strand
AGAGAGAGAGAGAGAGAGAGAGTTGATTTAAGGTTTAAGGATTATGGTAATAGGGTTTAGGGAAATAAATAGAGAGTAAGGGAGAGATAGAGGGGGGAGAGAAAGAGAGGTAGGGGATGAGGGAGAGAGGGTGAGAGAGGAAAATTGATGTAGGAGCATCTTGGGATCTTGACAATCTTGCATTAACAAAAAATAGTTTGTTTCCAATTTCTTTGTTGTTGAGTTTCTTTCAGAATTCCTTCAGTTTGGATCTTTTGTAGTCACGAAACCTACATCGTGTGTCTGGCATCATGTTGAACCTTCTTCTAGCTTGAAATCTCTTTTGGTTACTTTGTGTAGATCTTGCAGATTCCTGGTGGAAATCAATTGTTCTTCATGTTTCATGTCCAGTCTATGTTTTCTGATCTCACAAAGAATTTCCCGATCGATGAAGCTTCATGGCTCATTTCTTGATGTTGTTACGTTCATGGCCAACCTACTTGAAGGATCATGATTCACGTTTCTTTGATTTGAGAGAAATTCTTATGGTTTGGGACCTGACCTATATTTTATCATACATTTTCTTCTTATTGGGAAATGCAATATTTCTAGGCCAAATTGATCCTTGTGAAGGCTTTATAAGCTTATGAAATTGTTCCTAATGGGGAAGCTCTAATAAGATTATATGACTATAGTTTGAAGCTAGGAGATTGGTAGGGATTTCTATCTATAATCAGGCCTATATGGCTGGAATATAAGATTGCATGGTGTAGATCCATTGTACTTGATTTCTATATGATAATAAAAAAGGTGATTTGGCATATCTCTCTATAATTTGTGTTGTTTCCATTGTGTGACTCTTACTAAAAGTATTGGACTGACTTATTTGAGGTTCCTCCTTTCCTTGACTACACCAAGTGGTATCAAAGCATGTTTTATGATTCTATTGCTATAGGTCATGGTTCCTAAGCTTGCAAAGTCTTAATTTGATTTTTTGTGGGATGACAAAGTGAGGATCTTATCCACATTTGAAAAATACTTGTGTTATGATGGCTTGAAGAGGAAATGCTAGAGGTGGAAGGAGAGATACACATCTATTTGTGTTGGATATGTTGAGACAGATTGCAACTAGATTAGATGTTGTTGAAATGACCCAAAGAAGAGGTCGACATGTTGAAGATATAAGTGATGAAGAGGAAGAAACAAATGAAGAGTTATACGAAAGAGGTGAAGAGCACCCTGAACCTGAACTTGAACAAGGAGATGATAGATACATAAAATATTTAACTAGAGTTAATGCAAGACCACATTTAATTCCACTTGATTTCATGGTAACTTAGATTCTGATGAATTACTTGATTGGCTCATAGAGATGGAGAAGTACTTTGATTATGAATGTACCGATAAAGATAAGAAGGTGAAAAATTCTTGCACAAAGTTGAGAGGACATACATCCTTATGGTGAGAACATTTAAAGACCGATAGACAGATAAAGGGCAAAGAAAAAATTAGATCATTAGATCGAATGGTGAAAAAATTGAAGGCTAAGTTCTTACCTGTTTATTATCAACTATGTTTGTTTAGGAAGTTGCAAAATTTGAAGCAAAGAGGTCTTAGTGTGAAAGGTTATACTAAGGAATTCTATAGGTTGGATATTAGATATGGACACATAGACAATGATGTTGAGAGGGTTCCAAGATACCTTAATGGTTGGAGGAAATCTATCCAAGATGAGATTAGGTTGTTTAAATTGCCAAGTGTAGAAGAAGATTACCAATATGCCCCTGAAAGATGAGGATAAATTAAACAAAATACATGAAGAAAGACAAAGAGTAAGAGGTGGAAGATCATAGAGAGGTATAACTTTTGGAGGAGGTAGATCTTATTTTGATCATAACAAAGTAAAAACATAATTAAAGGAAGAGAACTCATACTAAAGGGATGAAATTTTTTTTTAGAGAGGAGGTGGATCCAATAGTTACAAGAAAGATGATAGAAGAATGTTTAGAGGAACTTGTTTTAAGTGTGGTGTTGAAGGAAACCGGGTGTTTGAATGCACTCAAGGAAATACAAGCAATAAGACTGAGAACATTGGCAAAAATGCTTTTGTGGAAGAAGAGACTAGTGAACCTTTGAACCAACCTGAGGATGGAGAAGCCCTAATGGAAAGGAGAGTCCTATATCATGAAGAAATAGATCAAGATCTAATGATGAGAAGAAGTTTGTTTAAGACAAGATGCAAAGCTGAAGAAAAGTGTTGCACAGTGATCATTGAATGTGGTAGTTCAGATAACCTAGCTTCCGATGAATTGGTGAATAAGTTGCAGTTGCAGAGGTTGAGACACACAAACCTTATCAAATTGAATGGATCAAGGATGATCATAATTTAATGGTAAGTGAACAATGTTTGGTGAAATTGAAGATAGGGTCTTATCATGATGAAGTTCATTGTGATATTATGCCTATGGATGTTTGTCATGTTTTGTTAGGTAGACCATGGTAGTATGATAGACAAGATTTACATGATGGAAGAAAGAATAAGTATAATACTGAGGTTAATGAGATGAAATAAGTATTGTTACCATTAGTTGAGGCTCCTAAGAATGAGAATTTTACCAATGTTAGAGTTTATTTGGTTGAAGGAAGAAAATTCTCTGATGGTTTGAAGAGTGATAGTATGTGTTATTATTTGATTCCTAAGAAAACTTATTTGGAATCTGAAAGAGAATATCCTATGGAATTGAAATAATTGCTGACATAATATGAAGACATAATCTCATAAAATGAGTTTGATGGATTACCTCCTGTGAGGAGTATTAGTCATTGCATGGACCTAGTCCCTAGTGATAGTTTTCGTAACAAATAAGCACACTGAATGACACCTGCAGAGAATGATGAATTAGATAGACAAGTGAAAGAATTTTTGAGGAAGGGTTTCATCATAGAAAATTTGAGTCTTTATGTAGTACCAATAGTATTAGCACCTAAGAAGAGTGGATAATGTGTATTAATTTGAGAGCTACTAATAGGATCATTGTGAAGTATAGGTTTCCATTTCCTAGGATGGATGACATAATCAATTATTTGAGTGGAGCGAAGTATTTTACAAAGATTGATTTGAAGAGTGTTTATCATCAGATTAGAATCAGAGTAGGTGATGAATGTAAGACAATGTTCAAGATAAATGAAGGATTACATAAATGGTTGGTGATGCCTTTTGGATTGAGTAATGCACCGAGTACTTTCATGAGGCTGATGAATGAAGTGTTGAAGAAATTCTTGGGTAAGTTTGTGATTGTTTACCTTGATGACAATCTGATTTTTAGTAAGAATAAGGAGGATCATTTGTTGCATCTGAGACAAGTATTTTAGAGATTAAGAGAAGACAAGTTGTTGATAAATATCAAGAAATTTTCTTTCATGAGAGAAGAGATAGTGTACTTGGGTTTTATGATATATGTTGATAGTTTGAAAATGGATCCTAAGAAGGTTAGAGTGATTATTGATTGACCTATACTTGATAGTGTTGGAGAAGTAAGATCGTTTCTTGGATTGGATAGGTTTTATAGGAATTTTATTAGGAATTTTAGTTTAGTTTTTAATACTATGACTGAGAAAATGAGAGGTGATATTAAATAATTTAAGTGGACACAAGGAGCACAAAGGAGTTTTGAATTATTGAAACAAAAGGTGACTGAATAACCTATGTTAGCTTTACTAGATTTCAATAAGATATTTCAAGTGTACTATGATGCAAGTGGGAATGAAATTGGAGTAGTGTTAACTCAATAAGGTAGACCTATTTCTTATTTAAGTGAGAAGTTGATGATGAACTACAAATGATTGTATATTTGAATTCATTTATTGATAGTCAACCGAGTTACAGATGTGATGATAAACATTATGAGTTAATTTATTGTCATTGATGTCAACTTATTTGAGTATAATTATGGTGACAAACATCTATTATGGATTGAAGATCTAGAACAAACAAATTTTATGTGGTCGGTAAATAAAGAGTTTTTTATACACCGAGAGACAGTGAACACCGAGTAAAGCATAGTGTATATCAAGCACAGTGATAACTGAGCTAGTGATCGTCGACACAATATGGTATTGACCAAGCAATTTAATCAAACTAAGGCCAACTAGAATGTTGAGCTGATAATTGATGATTCCAAGGTAAATGATAAAGTTTGTTATGTTTATCAAATGGTTATGAAAATTCAAGGAAGATCGGACGACAAAGATTGAAATGTGTTTTTAACACAACTGTCAAGGATGGTTTAAGTGGCAATACAAATGATGGAGATTAAGCAGAAAAATATAAAGGATGGAAATTAAATGAGTTATGATGTCTATATAAGAGACAAGAGATTCATTTTGAATCACACCTGATGCGCACATGCAAATTTTATGCATGACTAATCAAACTGGTTAAAGATAGAACCAAGAATTTTTTGCAGACATCACCAAGCGGTAGAGGAAAGAGCATTACCAAGAAGAACAAAGTATGAAGAATTAGATGAAATGAAGTGAAAAAATTGATCAGAGGTATTATATACTTAACATAGATCTGAAAATCTACAAACTAGAATTTTATTTGAATTAGATCATTATTTTATCAGCTTAACCATTGTTACAGATAAATCTCTTAACCGAGTATGATGTGAAAGTATTTATTATGACATTGTAATGAATGTTGAGTGTTTTCTTGTTGAACCCATAGTGAATGCATGTTCAAGAGAGAAATTTTAGTTTTAAATCCTCTAACCAGGTCACATTTAACAATGTGCATTATAGCCTTTAACAGGGTTGGCTCTTCACCGAGCTCACTTCAGAAGAGTGAAATATTTTGGGTTACCAGTCCCAGGTGGTTTTTTCCTTAGTAGGGTTTCCACGTTAAAAATCTATGTGTCAATGTGAATGAATGTTGTGGATTGTTAATTTTATTTACACTTTACTTTATTGACATTGATCGGCAATCACAGTATTAATTTATTGCTACTCAGTAATTAACTAGAACATACAGAATACATTTCACCAAGTTGAATTATATGTTTGAAATTGTTTTTATATACATCTGGGGGAATTTGGGACTGTAGGATAATTGGGAGCTAACTAATTCACCCCTCCCCCCCACCTCTTATTTATTCTACCAATTGGTATCAGAGCATACAATGCTTAGAAGGAAAGTTTTGAAGGACTTAAGCTAAATATCACAAGATGTATAAGAGAGACGCAACAAAGCTAAACAAGGAGAACTTATCAAAATGGAAAAGAAGGATGAGACTATACCTATTAGGGATTATAGAGGACATTGCAATATACCTGGATAATGAATTCATTCTTCCTACTAGACCCTTTACTATTAATCATATGAAAGAGAAACATGAACATAATGTTATAATGGTGGAGATTGCTTCTTCACTTACCGATGCTAAATTTGAAGATATCAAGACATGTAAATTAGCTAAGAAGATGTGGGATAAGATTATTCTAGTTTATGGAGGAGATGCAAATGTACAGAGAGCTAAAGCTAAAAGTCTCTGAGGAAAATTTGATGATAGAGAATGAAAGAAGGAGAGAACATAACACAGTACAATACCCAACTTAAGGAAGTTGTGAATGCTATTCAAGAAGCAGGTGGAACTATGGATGAAGACACTATTGTGAGTAAGATTATTATAACTTTATTGTCTATTTAATCTATAAGAGTCTCTGCAATACATGAAATGAGAGCATAACCTAGAAATAATATTACTGTTGATAGTCTTGTTGGAAGATTGATTTATTTTGAGTTGAATAATTTTGACAACAGTGTTGTACCTTCTATGGAATCTACATTTATGTCTACTTGGAAAATTGGTAAATATAGTAGAAAACACATAATAAAAAATAATAGTGAATATGATAGTGATGATAAGGAACTTGGTGAACTTGAAGCACTAATGGTTAGAAGATTGCACAAAGGTAAAGGAAGATATAAAGGAAAACTACATTTGATATGTTTTAACTGTAAAGAGATTGGCCATTTTGTTGCAAGATTCCTTAACATAACGAATGATGAAAGAAATGATAGATCTAATGACAGAAAGGATGACCAAGACTACAGAAGCAACCGACAGTATGCCAGAAGAGATAACCAAGATTACAAAGATAAAGGCAAGAAGGCTTGTTACATTGTTGAAGATAAAAATAATGACACTGGTTCTAACAGTGATGAAGTTATTGAGATAGTGTTTGTAGCTTTGAAAGATGATTCAGATGAAGATGAAAGGTATGTAGAAACACCACTTATTTATAAATTTAGTAATCATGAAATTTAGGTTATTGATAGTGGATGTACACATCACATGACTGGAGATAAAGGAAAATTTGAATTTCTTGAACATTATGATGGCGAATCTGTTAGAATGGGAAATGGTACACCTTGTCAAGTGAAAGGAAAAGGTACTATTATGCTGAATAATCAAATCAAATGTGAGAACTCATATTGGGTGAAAGGACTAAATTATAATCTGTTGAGTGTTTCATAGCTGAATAACATAGGTCACCGAGTTTCATTTAAAAATAGAAAAGCCAAAATCTATGATAGAACATGAAAGTTGATCGATATTGGTGAACAATCAAAAGGTAACCTAATATATCTTGACACTTCTGAAACTAATTGCTTATTGGAAAAGAATTAAGATATATGGTTATTGCATAAAAGGCTTTGTCATGTAAATTTTTACAACATGGTTAAGATTAGTAAGAAAAGAAAATTTAGAGGCTTACCGAGCTTATCTAAACCAGACCATGTAATATGCAAGAATTGTCAAATGGGAAAGACGTCAAAATCTAGTTTTAACATAAATAATTTTTCATCTAATGATATTTTGGAGATAGTTCATATAGAGCTATGTGAACCAATGAGAACACATATCTATTATGGGGACATATACTTTATTTTATTTGTTGATGACTACACTAGAATGATGATTGTCATGTTCCTAAAAGAGAAAATTGAAGCATTTAAGATGTTTAAATGGTACAAAGATAAAGTGGAAAAAGAAACTAGTAGAGAACTAAAGTGTTTGAGATCTGATAGAGGAGGTGAATTTATTTTTGATGAGTTCACTAACTTTTGTATTGAGTATGGAATCAAAATATAGATTTTTGCACCAAGGACACCACAACAAAATGAACTTGTTGAAAGAAGGAATAGATCAAGTGTAGATTGTACTAGAATACTGATGATTGAAAAGAATGTTGCATAAACATACTGGAGAGAGGTAGTTAGTATTATTGTATACACACTGAACTGAGTACAACTGAAGAAAGATACAAAAAAAACACCTTATGAGCTATGGTATGGTTATACACCTAATGTGAGCTATTTTAGAATATTTGGAAGTCATTGTTATATTCTGAAATATGATCGAAATGGTAAATTTGATTCAAAAAGTGATGAAGGAATATTTCTTGGATATTCTACTAAGATTAAAACTTACAAATGTTTGAACAAGACTTCTAACAAAATCATTGAAAGTGCAAATGTGAGAGTTGATGAATTTGTTGAAAAGAATGATGAGGAAAGCACCAAAGAACCAGAAGATTATAGTAGATTTGTCTACATGGAAGAACCTGATACTATACTGATGCATATGCCTAACATTACTGTGCAATAGGGTAATGTCATCGAGTAACAACAAGCACAGATCGAGAATTAGAAAAATGATGAAATTAAAGATCGTGAACAAGAACACAATGGACCTATAGGAGAAGATAATGAAGAATAGAGAATTGAACCTATACTTGCTAAACATGTGAGAAGACATCATCCACAGAATCAGATTATTGGAGATAAAAGAGCTGGCATAATGACAAGAAGTAAGTTGAAAGACAACACATGTTTAATTTTTGAATTTAAGCCTAAGAATGTTAGAGATGCATTAGAAAATGAAGAATGTATTACTACAATGAATGAGGAAATTGAGTAGATACATAAAAAAAGACATGGATATTAGTACCGAGACCGAGTGATAAAAATGTCATTGGCACCAAACGGATATTCAGAAACAAATTGAATGAGAATGGAGATGTAATCATAAATAAAGCAAGATTAGTTTGCAAAGGGTATGCACAAGAAGAAGAGATGGACTATGGAGAAAGTTTTGTACCCATTACTATACTTGAAGGAGTTAGAATATTACTTGCATATGCTGCATATAAAGGATTAAAAGTATATCAGATGGATGTTAAGTCTGCATTTTTGAATAGAATACTGGAAGAAGAGGTATACATTGAGCAACCTGAAGGATTTTTTGATCCTGATAAAAAAAACATAGTATGTAAGTTACACAAAGCTTTATATGGATTGAAACAAGCACCGAGAGCATGGTATGAAAGAAGCAAAAAATTTAGTGGCGATTATTCGCTAATTGGTGAATGTTGCATGTCGACAAGCGGGGAATTGGCAATTTTTTTTCATATATTAGGTTGACCCTATTGCTCGACAATTATTAATATTGGGACCAATGTCTGGGCCCATCGCCCATCACTTTATTTAATTTTCTACTTTTCTTACACATCATCACCAATGGAATCTAATTTTTGGTCACTGTAAATTTTGAAAATTTGCCTATAATTTATACGCGACCCAAATGGACGGCCTATATTCGCCAATAGTTTTATACATTTATATTTATAGGCCGCCCCAAATTTTCCTAGAATTTTGCAGATGCGTGTCTCAACCCGACCCAAATTTTCCAACTTTTTTAATCATTCCTTCATATTGGACAACCCATAATCGCCTCACAAATAATGCACTGTGTTAAAACTATATGGGCTTTGCCAAATTTGTATACCTTGACCTAATACCTCCCACCAAATTTGCCAAATAAGGATAGTATAAAAACATTTGATCGATAGCAAAGTTTCATACTGTTGAGTGCAACTGCATACTGCATTGGCGAGTAGCGACTGCAATTTAATTTTAGGCAAAGGTAAGTGATGCTTATTTTGCGACTCTGTAATTTTGAGTTCATTACTATTTAGTGGTAACTAGTAACCAGTTAGGGAACGTTGGTGACAAAGAGACCTCAGACATGATTTTAGGGCCAATAAATCTAGAATCATATTTATATATATTATAGTGTATTGTCACTTCTTAAACAATTTAATTTAATTTTTTTTGTAGTGGAAGTCATTGGAGAATGGAGATGTCAAACAAAAATAAGGGTAACAAGAATAAGGGTAAGGCTCCTGCAAGTGGGGAAAGCCAAGAGAGGCCAGAAAAATGTAGAACCTTATCATCATACTTTGGTCATGGTGTTGGAAATGTTTCTGTCCAAAATCGGGAAGTTGCTTCATCACAAGTAGATTTTGAAGATTCACAACTTGAAACTACATGACATATTGAAGAGATAGGCGAACCTGATATCTCAGATCATGATGAACTTGAAGAGGATTTTCAGTTAAATACCCAGAGTAGCCATAATTATATAATCAACTTGGATGAGACTGAGAATGTCAGAGATGATGATGGTGTAGGGAAAAAGAAAATAAAAAACAATTCAAAAAATGATTGGAAGTGGGAGTTGTAGATGAATTTTAAAATAGAATGGGTGTCAAAGTATCCATTCATTGAACTAGTGGACAATCCAATTGAAGGTCAACCTCAGGTAGAATGCAGATGTAAGATTTTCACCAAGATAAATAAGAAGGAAAAGAGGTTGCAGTTAAAAATCAACACCATAGAGAAGCATATGGGTAAAGTTTAAAAAATGAAAACCATAGATGGAGTTGAAAAAATCAGTGATAAGATGGAAAACAAAGGATGAATCTCTGTATGTTAGGAATGTAGAATTATATGAATTTCAGCTGAATATACAGACGAAGCCTGCTCAAGTTAAAGGCTCTATTAAAGCTTGTTTTGGAAAAGCATTAGAAGTAAAACTAATGGGAAAAGTTGTTCAATTAAGTGTTGTTTTTAATATTTTCAGCAGAGGGCATCCTATGATAGACTACCCATCATTGAGTGCTTTATTACACTTTATAAAAGTTCCTAACTATCCTAACAGTCATTGGTCAGTAAATAGTGGATGGGAATGTGCAAGTTGTCTTGTCGATGTTGAAAAAGAGGATCTAAAGGAAAAAATTAAAGAGTCAAATTTCATTGCATTGTCTTTAGATGAGGTTACAACAGTAGATAATACTTTGTGGGTATGCATGCATGTTTATGCTATACACAATTTTGTCTGCCAACCTCATCTACTAACTGTTGCTAAAATGAAGGATAATGCGACAGCTAAAAATCTATTTGAACTAGTAAAGAGATCTCTAATTGTATATAGAGGTATAAATGACATGACGACTGCCAATAAGTTGGTGTGTGTTGGAGTAGATGGAGCTTTAGTAATGCAAGGCCATAGGAGCAGTCTTTGCACAAAGATACAATCTTCTTGTGTGCCCTACATTACTCCCATTCATTGCATGGCCCACATAATGAATCTAGCTTTTGGAGTTTTTAGCAAGCATGGTCAAGTACAAAATATTGAAGTTTTAATCAAATAGCTCTACCAATACTTCTATCAAATTCTAAAATGATTGAGGGAATTTCAACACTTTGCCGAAGGACTAATCGATGGGAACAAGCTTTTGAAGGATAATGATACTAGATGGATCTCTTTGGATGGACCAATGCATCGAGTGTTTTCAGAATATCAATCGTTGCTTGGTCTAATGAACTCAAGTCATGAAGAAGCAGGGCTACCCAAATTTCTTGAGCTTCTACAAAGGTTATCTAATGTAGAGACACTCTTAACATTAGTAGGTATTCTTCCCTTGCTAGAGGAAATGAGAAATGTAATGAAAAAGGCCCAACAAAGAGAAATGTATATTGCAGAATATGCTATGCTTTGTAAATTGACATGCATGACGCTAGATAATCTCTATCGATTATGTGATGATGTAAAATTTGCCAGCTGGCTTAAAATCATAGATTTGGACAATCCTGACAACTTTTTAAAGATCGGTGCAAACAGGGAGTTATGTGAAGAAGTACATAGAGTTGAGATACCAATGTACTACTATGCCAGGGCTGAGTCCAAGGAACCGGGAAGGAAGAATAGGTAGCGAGTATCAAGTGTTAAAAGGGAAGACTTAACCAAGATCATTGAGTTTGTAACTACTTCTATGAAGCGCATTGCCTATGATCTTTCCTCAGAGATTAGAGTAAAATTCCCTCCAATAAAAATACTTGAATCCATGTCTGTTGTGTTTCCTTGATATTGGAGTATGAACAATTTGAAGGATTATCAAAATAAGATACTAACTTTGATAGATCATTTTTGCAAAACCATAGAGTTAATTGGAGTAACTCTAAATGGAATTTTAGATGAATCTCGTTTGAGAGAATAATTGGGCCGTTTTTCATAGACAATGAGGGAACAATATAATATTATGGAGAACCCCCACAAAGATGGATCAACAACAAGACTTTGGAAATATCTAGCTGAGAGCGAAATGTTGATTGATTCAATATTAGAATTTTTCAAGCTTGCTGATTTATGTCTGACCATGATATTGGGGTCGGTGGAGGATGAGAGAGTTTTTAGTTCTTTGGGGTTCCTAAAGTCAAAGCTAAGAAACAAACTAGACAAGAATTTGGAAATTTTCTTGAGGCTCTATACATCTAGGTATGAAGTTCATACTTTTACTTATGACAAGGCACTGAAAGTGTGGAAGAATAAGTGTCAGAGAAGAGGGCTGGGAAACATTTCAAACCAAAGTGGGAGTGCCAGAGACAATGATGTGACTATCATTGACTCATGTACTAGTACTGGTAATGCTAGTGTTGAACTTGATTTAAGCAAAGGTATGCAGAGTGTAGAAAACATATCGAAGAACCAAGGAGGCTATGAAGTTGATGGCAATGAATTTGAGGATCCTGATAATGAGATGATGTGGCAACTTGAACCTTTGTAGAAGTAGCAAGTCCTAGGTATATATTAAACTTTTTTGTTGTAGTATACTGTGACGGTGTCAGTTTCTGTATCTCATTATCATTCTTCATTCATGCATAATATCATATTCCAATGTCAAAATTCAAAAACATGAATGTGGTTGATAATCTCATGATTTCTACAATTAATTATGGTTTTGTTTTACATTATTCAGCTCATATGGTACAATTCTTAAAGATTTTTTTATTTTTTTGAAAACTTAGCAATTCATATGATACAATTCTTAGAAATAGAGATTCTCATTAATTTATTTACAAATATGACACAATGT
>MU220187.1:70520-80961 GCA_018584345.1 Thuja plicata | reverse complement strand
TTCCTAAATAGAATACTTGAAGAAGAGGTATACATTGAGCAACCAGAAGGGTTTGTAGATCCAGACAAGAGGAACATGGTATGTAGACTTCACAAAGCCTTGTATGGATTAAAACAAGCTCCAAGAGACTGGTATGAATGAATTCATTCCTATCTAATAAGTATTGGATTCATAAGGACTAGTGAAAACAACAATCTCTATTTAAAAGAAGATACTGATGCTAACACTTTCATTGCTGAAATATTTGTTGATGACACCATATTTGGAGGCAATGAAATGCTATGCAAATCATTTTCTGATAAGATGAGAAAATAATTTGAGATGTCTATGTTTGGAGAGATCAAGTTATTTCTTGGTCTACAGATCATTCAACAAAGTGAAGGTATTTTCATTACACAATTCAAGTACATCAAAGAGGTCCTGAGGATATTCAAGATGGAAGAATCCAAACCAGTTGGAACACCGATGGCTACTAGAAGTAAGTTGAAAAAGGAGTACAAGACAATAGAGGTAAATTAGACTTTGTACAGATAAATGATTGGAAAAATTGTGTATGTTGTACACACTAGACTAGATATTGCACATGCAGTAGGAATTGTTGCTAGATTTTCTGCTAACCCCAGGGAATCACATATGACTAGTATGAAAAGAATCCTAAGATATCTAAAGAATACTAAGGAATTCAGCTTATGGTATAGAAGAGAAGGCAAATTTGAACTAAAGGTGTTTACCGATGTTGATTGGGCTGGAAATCTTGATAATCGAAAGAGCACAACTAGAGGAGAATTCTTTATGGGTGGTAGACTTGTCACATGGATCAGTAAGGAGAAAGGATGCATCTCTCAGTCTACTACAAAAGTAGAGTATGTTGTTGCAGCTACAAATTGCGCAAATATTGCATGGATCAAATAGCTGCTTGAAGGCATACCTATGAAGATCTTAGAACTAGTGATTATCTATTGTGATAACACCAGTGCAATAAAAATTTCCAAGAATCCAGTCATGCATACAAAGACTAAACACATTGAAATCAAGTATCATTATTTGAGAGAATAAGTTCAAGAGAAAGAAGTGACACTTGAGTATCTGCAATCAAAAGAACAGTTGGCCGATATTTTCACCAAGCCACTACCCAAAGATACATTTGAGTACCTAAGAAAGAGACTAGGGGTCAAACCCTTATCTACCAGTTAGTAAAAGGCTGAAGGCTGCATCAGCCTATATATTATCAAAATATCAAAAATGTTGATGCAAGCAAAGAGAAGAACTTCAAAGCTACATCTATATACAAACATGTGTATATCAGAACCAAGCACCATAGCATAATTTTGTATTGCTGATGGATAAAGAAAATTCAAGGAATATATTATGCATAAGAAGAAAATGATTATTTGACATGGATTTCAGATATTTAAAATAATTGGAAAAAGACACTGTTTCAATATTTGATTCGCATTTTTGTCAAAGGGAGAGAGATTATCCATTATCAGATCACTCCAACATGGAGAGATTATATCCTAAGGGAGAGAAAATTGTATGAAAGATTACACAAAGATAAAGTTGCTGAAAAGAGGACAAGACATCAAAGAAGAAATTGACACCAGAGGAGATTCAACACATTAGAAAATAGAAAGCTGCAAGAATAAAATCTAAGCTAAAACAGAGCTTACCGAAGTTTAGACATTTATCGGTTATCAAACAAAGAATGGTAGTTTGACGAATCTCAACAATTGTATTTCATATTGTATTAGAAATAGTATAGTGTGATAATATAAGTTTTGTTTCCATCAATGCCAAAGGGATAGATTGATGACATGTAACTGATTGAATGTTTGATAATGTTAAGTTGAAGATAATGCAAGGCATTAAATTAGTTAATAGTTTGTATTGTCATTGATGTCAATTTGATATAATCTATATGGACATAATGCCAAAGACTTCAGAGAATCAATGGAACAAAGGTTATGCTTTTAGCAATACATAAAAGTCAAGTATTCACTAAGTGACAGACAACACCGACAGAGTGTACACCATCAGTAAAGCCAAAGAAGAAAAGTCACAGTGTTACCTGATGTACTGAAGCTAGTGTTGCCTGATGAAGAAAACCATAGGTTTCCTGACAAAATGAAGATAGTGTTGACCGATGAGTAAAAATCCAATGATGGCTGACGGACAAAGATCCCAAAGTTAACTGGAGTCACACTGATAGAACTAGCAGTTGTAACCAATGACTAACTAAAGAGTTGACCGACGGAACAGAGAGTTCAGAAAATGACAAAATATCTAGCTGGAAAGAGCTAAAGATAGACTTAACTGGTTGTTTTCATTATTTTATTCGACCAAAGTTAAGTGATTGATTTAAAGAAGATTTGTATAGTTGGGAAGAAGATAACTACAAGATAAATTAGGAGTTATGCTTTGAATCAGATTGGTTGGATTATTTTTCATGCCAAGAATCAAGAATCAAGAAATGGTGAATATCATGTCTATATAAGAGACAAGCTTAATTCATTTCCAAATACATTCACAAAAAATGGATTAAGGGGAGTGAATGAAAAGAAGATGTTGAAGAGAAACTGATGAAGGATAACTTCATGTAGTACTGAACAATCAAGCTAAAGGAAGAGCTAAGGAATTATGCAGACACCAAAAAATAGTGAACACGGTATCATAGAGTAGAAAGTGTGGACCACAAAGAATTGAATTGATATATTGATCAGAGAGGTAATGTACTTAAATAGATCTAAAAATCTGCAATTCAATTTGCATTAGGAACATGTCATTTTGTTTCAGTTTAACCATTGAAGCATCAAGTATCTTAACAGAATAGGACTTAATAGTCTTCTATATATTGAGGTACATCCCAAGGAGTACCAAAAAGCTTGATTCATGAAAATAGCACTAGAATTTCCTAAAGCCTATTAACAGTCTAAGAAAGAGGCTGATTCAAGGATGGTAGCAAACTGAGTTGCCCGATACTAAGTGACAACCTATATGTATAAAATCCTCTAACAAGGTCACACCTAATAGTGTGTTTGTAACCTTTAACATGGTTGGCTCTTAACAGGGCTCACTTTAGAAGAGTGAAAATTTGGTGTATCGGTCCCAGTGGTTTTTCCCTCAACAGGGTTTCCACATTAAAATCCAAGTGTTATGTGTGTGTGGTTTATTACTTTACTATTTTACATTTCACATATGAATTTTTGGATATATCGGTATACTCTGTTTATTTATTATATTTTGATAAATAGTTATACAGCATATCGGTAATCAAAGAGAATAAGGATAGACAATTAATCATTATAAGTATTTCATGACATGCATCTTGTAGGGACTTAATAATCTAAGGTTTATTTGATTGGTGGTTAGTGATTAAAAAATACATTTTTGAGGCCACTGATTCACTCCCCCCCCCCTCTCAGTTATTACTAACAAATAAATCACACAAACATTATGGAGATAAGTTGTCAGTACTGCTATCTATACATTAAATTGAGCTCAATTGAAGAAAGAGACCGATAAGACACCTTATGAGCTATGGTATGGATACACACCTAATGTAAGTTACTTTAGAATTTTTGGAAGTCAATTTTATATTTTTAAAGATGATAGAAATGGAAAGCTTGACTCCAAAGGTGATGAAGGAATATTTATAGGTTATTCTACCAGAAGCAAGGCTTATAAATGTCCTAACAAATCCTCTAACAAAATCATTGAAAGTGCAAATGTCAAAGTGGATGAATTTGCTGAGAAAAACAATGAGGAAAGAAGAAAAGAACCTGAAGAATACAATAGATTTGTCTACAGTGAAGAACCTAACACCTTTCTTGACAAATAGTGTATCGCTATCGGGTGACAGAACTATGCACCCTAGCATTAGGCTGCAAACATCAAAAATCAAAAAATTGCTCACAATGATGTACTGAGTGATGAAGACCAAAATGAAGGTCAAGATGATGATCTGAATGATGAACAGAGATTTGAACTAGTACTTTCCAAGTATGTCAGATGACACCATCCACAAAACCAAATCATAGGAGACAAGAAGGCTGGAATGAGAATAAGAAGTAAGTCACTGAACACTAGATGTTTAATTTGTGATTTTGAGCCTAAATCTGTTAATACTGCACATGAAAATGAAGAATGGGTTAGAACTATAAATGAAGAAATATAATAAATTGAGAAGAACAAAACATGGACATTAGTATTGAGACAAGATGACAAGAGTTTCATCGGTACCAAATGGATATTCATAAACAAGCTAAATGAGAATGGAGAAGTCACAAGAAACAAAGAAATATTATTATTAAAGGGGTATGCACAAGAAGAAGGTATTGATTATGGAGAAACCTTTTCACCTATTGCTCGACTAGAAGGAGTCAGAATACTACTTTCTTATGTTGCATTCAAAGGATTCAAGGTATACCAGATGGATGTCAAATTTGCATTCCTAAATGGAATACTAGAAGAAGAGGTATACATTGAACAACCAGAAGGGTTTGTTGATCTAGACAAGAGGAACATGGTATGTAGATTACACAAAGCCTTGTATGGATTAAAAAAGCACCTAGATCCTGGTATGAAATACTTCACTCCTATCTCATAAGCATTGGTTTTGCAAGAACAAGTGAAAATAGAAATCTATATTTAAAAGAAGATACTGATGAAATCATTTTGATTGCTAAAATATTTGTTGATGATATCATATTTGGGGGTAATGATATATTATGTAAATCTTTTTCTAATAAAATGAGAAAAGAGTTTGAGATGTCAATGTTTGGGGAGATCAAATTCTTTCTTGGTCTACAAATTATTCAACAAGATGCAGGCATATATATCACACAATCCAAATACATCAATGAAGTGTTGAAGATATTCAATATTGAAGATTCCAAACTAGTTGGAACACCTATGGAAACCGGATGTAAGCTGACAAAAGAAGACAAATCAAATGAAATAAATTAGACCTTGTATAGACCAGTGATTGGAAAACTATAGTATGTTGTTCAAACTAGACCAGATATAGCACATGTAGTTGGAATAGTTGCAAGATTCTCTGCTAATCCCAAATAATCACACATGATTGCTGTCAAGAGAATTTTGAGATATCTAAAGAACACTGAGAACTATGGCTTATGGTATAAAAGAGAAGGAAAATTTGAGCTTCAAGTCTATACAAATGATGATTGGGATGGAAACTTAGATGACAAAAAGAGCACAACTGGAGGAGCATTCTTCATGGGTGACAGACTTGTCACATGCATCAGTAAGAAGCAATGGTGCATCTCACAATCTACTATAGAAGAAGAATATGTGGCTGCTGCTGCAAACTGCTCTAACATTGCATGGTTCAAACAATTACTGGAAGGTATGAATATGAAAATTCTTGAACAAGTGATTATCTAGTATGATAATACCAGTGCAATAAACATTTCTAGGAATCAAGTCATGCATGCTAAGACTAAGCATATTAAAATCAAATATCATTACTTAAGAAAAAAAGTGCAAGAAAAAGAAGCGATACTAGAATATTTTCAATCCAAGGAACAATTAGTCGATGTATTCACAAAGCCATTACCTAAAGATACATTTGAGTACCCTAGAAAGAGACTAGGGGTCCGACCCCTGTCTATGGGTCAGTAAATTGACTAGGAGGCTGCATCAACCTACACTTAATCAGAAGATCATTCATGGTTATGCAAGAAAAGAGATGGACTACAAATATATATCAGTACATAGAAAGGTACCAATCTGCACCAAACACCAGAGTCATTGTAATGCTGATGGATAGGAAAATTCAAGGAGTATATTATAAAAAGGTGAAAGGATATAACTTTGGCATGATCAATGTTTACTTTGGCATTGTTGTAAAAGGGAGAGAATATCAAGATGGGAGAGAATATCCTAAGAAGATCCAAAGGGAGAGATTACATATGAAATATCCATCATGACTATCATAAGGGAGAGATTACTTGAGATGACTTGAGAGAGATGTAACCTATAAGGGAGAGGATATTAAAAGGGAGAGAAGTATCAAAACAGAGAGATGACTTATTGTTGTCAAAGGAAAAAGAGATGATCAAGGAGATGAATAGTCAAAGGGAGAGACAACATCAAAGACATAATCAAAAGTTTCTACATCTATCCAGTGAAGGGATTGAATATTGAAGAAATCACTCTGCAAGAAACAAATCTAAGCTATATGAGCTTACCGAGAGCCAAACAATTGTATCGGTTATAGAAAAAAAAGATTGGTAGATTGATGAACTACAACTAATATATTTCATATTGTATTAGTAATAATATAGTGTGATAATGTAGTGTGTTGCCATCAATTCCAAAGGGAGAGATTGATGAACTATAACTGATTGAATGTTTGAAGATGTTAAGTTGATGATCACCAAGCTACAGAAAGTTAATGCAAGACATTAAATCAGTTCATGTATTGTATTGTCATTGATGTCAACTTGATATAATTTGATTTTTTTAATACAAAGTGTCAAAGACTTCAGAGAACCAGAAAGATAAAGGTTATGCTTTTAGTAATGCATAAAAGATCAGTATTAACTAAGTGACAACAAATACCGATAGGTAGTGCACCCCGATGGACAGAGAACCCTGAGAGGAAAGTCAGTAATACTCGAGCATGAAACCTGAGCAAGCATTACCAATGAGTAGAATCACAATGTTACCCGATGGATAGAAAACCTCAATGAAGATGCCTGAGGAGAACTAAAGTGTTGATCGAGCTAACAAGGAGTTAAACACCGAAAAGAACTGAAGTTCAGAAATGATAAAAGACTTAGTTGGCAAGAGCTAAAGATAGAGTTAACTGGTTGTTAATATTGTTTTCATCAAAAATTTAAAGCTAGAGATAAGAAAGATATTTAAAGCTGTTTTATTCTAGTTTTCTAAGAGAAATATACGGGACAAAACTAAAGTATAGTTTTAAAGCAAGATTGGCTAGAATTGCAGATCACGCCAAGAAAAAGAAAGTCAAGGACTGAGAAATGGTGAAATCATGTCTATAAAGAGACAAGCTAATTCATTGTGAATTAGGGGTGAATAGAGAAGAAGATGCTGGAGATAAACTGGTGAGAAAAAATTTCATACAATCCTGATCAATCAAGCTAAGGAAAGAGCTAAAGGTTTTTGTGTACACCGAGAAATAGAGAAGCACAACATTACCAAGTAGAAAGAAGTGGAGCAAAGGTATTGAAAAGATACATTGATCAGAAAGGTATTATGAGCTTATAATAGTATTTCCCCACTTTTTGGTCTGCATACCTTTAGCCAAAGTGGAAGTTTAGTTGATAGTAGTGGTTTTGAAAGTGTTGTGATTTTCTAGAGTCTAAGTCTAACTGCCCCCTTAGGATAGGCGAACTTTATCACATTTTCCCAATTTTATTTATCCTTGTGAGCCAGGTGGATTTGTATCAAAATTCATGCTTAATCGGGTAGGTTTGAGATCCCAAATTTGATAAAGGTCACAATTTGGAGACTCCTAACATTTATCTTCTATGATTTTGGAGTTTGTAGCTTGAATACTTTATATCGCTTATGTTAGCACTGCATATCAAAATTTTCAATGTTCCATGCTTTGGTAAATTTTCCCACATCTTTTGATTCAAAATCCATGTGGTTGCATGTCAAAATGTCAATTTTATGGTCAAATTTTCAAATTTGCCTTATTTTCATCTTTAGTCGCACACCCACGCTGATAATTTAAAGTGACCTTTTAAGTAAGCTAGTGAGCGATGAGTCATGTTTTGGAATGAATCATACAGTCGTGGTCATGTCTTGTTAAGTCAAATTAGGTGCGCAAGTAAGCGACTTAGTCATTAATTTGTCTTAATCGCGCAATCGTGATGTAATTTTGAAGTCAAGTTGTCATTCTGTGACCAAGTGAGTTGGGATTGTTTTGTTGGTCGCTCACTCATGGGGATCAAGTTCTATATTAAAGAGTTCAGCGAGCTAGCGATGAGTTGAAATTTTTATGTATCGTGCAATCGCGGTGGTTTTAGGTCTTATACTTTTTGGTCCGGGACTGAACAGGTTATATAAGTTAAGGTTGGTCGCACACTCGGGCTTAGTTATTATGTGTAACATTTGAAATTGTGAGTGTGTGATGAAGTCATATTTTAATAGCACTCACTCGCGCAAATCTTAACTGTTGTATTTTGTGCAGTGCGAGTACGCGATGCAATATGTATTCATTATCAGATGGTCCTTGTCGCTTAGTCGCGTAGGAAATATACAGTATTTATAAAGTGCGCGAGTGCGCAACTAAACATTTAGTTTTGTTCCCGCTCACTCACCAATGATTTTCTATTTTAAATTTTTAAGCTCGCGAGTGCACGATGAAAGAAAGGATAAGTTGTCGCTCACTCACTCAGGTATAAAGTCAAGTGAAAAGATGCTCATGGGTGCGCGATGAAGAAAAGTGGAAAGTTGTCGCTCAGTCTCTCATGAAGAAAGATCAGTCAAGAGAGATGAGAGAGCAAGTGATTAATACATTATGAAGGTGTGATGAAGGCACTCGCTTAGTCACGAAGGATTCATCTATAAGGAAATCTCAGCAAAGAGTATGCGACTATAATAAAAAAGGGTCATCGCTCACCAGCTGAGGTATACAGACAAATTAGAAAGCCATGGTGACTGTGCGACCAGAAAGTAATGTATGTTTGTTTTGAAAAAATGTTCACTCGCTCAAGTGCAAAGCATGATAAGTATAGGTCAGTGAGTGTGTGACTAAGAAGTTACTGAGTAATAAAGATCATGTCGCTCACTCGCATAGTTTCAATGAAAGTAAATTTCTGAGAGGCAAGTTTGTGATTGATGAAAAGAAAAGTGATGTTTCTTACTCACTCAAGTATAAATATAAAGCATGAAGGGATAGCGAGTGCGTGATTGTGAAATGATGAAGTTTCTAGTTAGGTCATTTCCCAGTCGCGAAGCATATGAGCCAAAGCAAAGATAGAGTGTGAGTGCACAAATGATAGAAGGAAAGGTCTTATCACTCACTCGTGAGGAAAAATTTGAATGTAAGAAAGGTATAGTGAGTTGGAAAAAAATTGAAATGTGGCTCATTTCAGGTTTACAAATGCAAAAAAGAAAAAAGGTATGTACTCTTTTCCAGCAGGGATCATATAGTGTAAATTAATGGCAGCATTAGTTACAGAGAGATGATTGTATGATATTGCAAGTGCGAGAATTTGGCATTCAATTGGACAAGACGTTAATTTGATGACTATAAGTCTAAATGATTAAGCTTGATTTTGTACAGTTCTCAATTATGCATCCTAAGATTTTTTGTAAAGAGCGATAGAGCTTGTTTGTCTGAGATAGAAATTTGAAGAGGAAGGATGAGTCAAGCTATTGTTAGCACTGCTTCACATGGGTCTGAGAAGAAGGAGGTTACACCAAAAAAGTATGTGGAAGAATTTTATTAGTTGCTTCCCGGGACTCTGAATACAAATAGTGCGAATTGGGATGAATGGAAACATAGATGGTGCCAATGTAGAAATCCGGTCACCCTAAACTAATCTAGTAATACTTTGTTCCATTATTTTTGGAATAATAGGGTTAAAGAAATTCCCATTTGCAATCCCTGGGATTTGAATATGGAAAAATTAATTGTGCCTGATGTTTATGTTGACATAGGCCTTATTAGGGAAGTTTCTAAGAGCTACTTCCCAATAGCTAGGGTAATCAGGAACAAAAATAAAGAGACCTTAGTTTCCATAGATAGGAGGTTAGTGGCAGAAGTTTTTGGGATCACTGGTGCATTGTGCACATATATTGATTTAAAGAAGATCAAGGAAGATTATATCAAGAGAGAACATTTGATTAAGAAATATGAAATACCCAAATTCATGCCCATGGTAGATAGGCACCTGGTGAAAATCCCAAACAATCTCAAACCGCCTTTTGACTTATCCCTTTTTCACCATTACATAAAGTGCATGGTATATGGCTTGACCAGAGTATTAGGCTTTGATGGAGATTCTATAGTGTCTCAAGATGTACTCATGATGGCCATGAACATTTAGCACCCGGAGGTCAATATTGATTATGACTATGTGGGATACATAGTTGATGCTATTCATGCTGCATTAGTGGAGATATAGTCAGATGCCCCAGTACCTACCTTCAAGCATTATTCCCATCTAATGTATATGATTCTATATTTTAACAGGGCATATATGGATAAAGAGCTTGAATTATTTGTTTCAGAGTATGGTTTCGATGCACCAATCCAAAGATGTGCCCAGGTATGGGATAGTTCATCTGGTAACTCATCCTTTGTATGCTTTTGTAATTGGATTGTGGATCCAATTTTTGATTTATTGGGAACAAATAGGCATAGACTTCCATTTGAGGTTAGAAAAGTCTTGAGACCTTGGGAATTTGTTCCAAACTGGCCTATTACTCACAATTG
>MU220187.1:14844-53731 GCA_018584345.1 Thuja plicata | reverse complement strand
ATGTTTGAGGAATGTTCAATTTATGCATCTGTTAGGCAGATTTTGAAATAATTTTAGGGTTCTTTCAAGGAAAGATTAAAATTGCCTTAGGAGTATTTTCAGTGGGATTCAGGTTTTATAATGAATTCGATGAATTAATTTGTTAGATGTGTGAGGATAGATATATAAGGTATGTCTATGTTTATGTTAGATTCTACAGTTGTCTTAAATTTTTGTTCATGACCAAGAGGGTTAAAGTTATGCAGCAGTGACTCCATGCCCTAGGATTAAGCACTGGTCTGTCCTCCACTGAATTAGGTGACTATCACTATTAAAATTGATCTTTACTTTTATGTTTGGTTTGTTTCAATAAATGTTACAGTGATCAAATCCTATAATTCCATTCATATTCTACTGGAATAATTTAGTGATTTAATTGTTCTGAGTTAGAATGGTAATCCTGCCCGAGTTTATGGAGCTCAAAGTGTAGGAGGTTTAAAAAACCTTGTTTTTGTCATTCTATATCTTGTATGGTCAGTGTTAAGGATAAATAGAGAAATCTCTCTGAGAGTATTTTTATATCATCAAGAAAAGGAACTAACAACTTCATTGGCGGAAAATTGGGTTCGGGCTTCTCCACTGGCGGAAAAGCATCAGCAGGGTGCATTTTTTGTAGATGATTATTCCATGATGTCTCTGCAGTCAGTGCAGTTTTAAAGTAGATGATTTGGGATTGGAAAAACTATTGAATTTAGAATACATCTCTGCAGAATGAAAGGAATGATAAAATGGAGAGAAATTTAAGATGTGAGCTTGCTGGCGGAAAAGAAAAAAATGGCTTCTCCACTACTCCAATAGGCGGGTTTCAACCCGTGGGGTACGTTTTCTGCCAAACCATTAAAATGAAGGATTTTTGAAGAGAAATCAATCTCATAAGTGACCCAAGGCATGGAGAAAGCTATTGAAATCAACAAATATTATTTCAGCATCTCAATAGGCTAAAGTTTTCTTTCGGTGGATTTTCAAACAAAGAGCACTCCAAAAGCATTTCTCCGCCCAAAGGAGAAGTGGAATAGTAATTCTTTGCTACCTCAAGAAAGTTACCATTATGGTTACTAAAGTGAAAAGACATTTGTCAACGGCCCATAAGAGAAAAATAATTAATCCAAATAAAGCCATTTTACTTCATAACAGAATTTTCCATTAATGCTTGGGTCTTTTCATTCGTGTGGCATGGGAAGTCGGTCGTTAAACGGTAAGAATTCAAAGTTATAAAATTAGTTGAAGGTTGCAAATAGGAGCTACCATTTGTTTAACAAATTGTTTGAATTCAAAACCTCTAATATTGATTATTCTTTGCCCCTGCATTCCTAAGAGATATTCTTAATTCCTGAATCAAATCATTCGAAGCATGGCTTCTAGATTCATGGGATTTGACGGAATGAATGACATCACCTCTGATTGGTATAAGATCTCAAATACATCTAAGAAGTTCTTTGATATGCAGAACTTTCAGAACAGGCTAAAAGAAAACCAGATGCATTCCATCACTGAGAAACTGAAGCACAGTGGATTAGTTGAAGCCGTTGGTTTTCCTGTAGCTGTTCAAGCCCCCAAATTAATCCAGGAATGCACAGTTTGATACAACCCAGATACCAAGCAAATCCTCTTTCCCAATGATACGGTGTTGCTCTCTATCGATAGAGAATCAGTTTAGAACTCGCTTCACATTCCAGAGCAAGCTGAGTATTCAGAAATGACATACAGTCAGGTGGTGACTGAGTATATAGCAAAGAAGTTAGTTTGGAAGAAGGAGATAATGAAGACATGGTTTCAAGAGCCTAGAAGTGCCAAAGAGAAGCTGCCCAAAACACTATATGGCACTAACCTAAAGCCAGAAATCATATACATCCTAGTACTACTCCATAGTATCAGAGGTGAGAGTGAGGCACTCAATTTCATAGATCATCATTTCTTCTTAGTACAGGTGATCTATTCTCAACACCATTTTATTGACTGGGCATTTATGGTAAGTGAAAATCTGGCCAATGCTCTAGATAGGGCTAAACATCAAAATGAATTCTATATGTCTTGAGTTCTAATGTATATATTGGACACAATCCAAATTTGGCCAGGGCTTCCTAGATTAGAGGAATTCCCTGATGATGTTAAGAGCTACAAATTTTTCTCCTCTTTGCAATTGCATAATAGTTATGTTGATTACCTCCGAGTTAATGACGCGTTTATAATGAGCCTGTGCAGGGAGTTACAAGGTTTCCCAAAAAGGAGATTCTCTCTTGAGGCCTTGGCTTTTATCAGCCAGTTTGGATTTTATTTCATTCAATTTGGGGATTTCTCATACATTCATCTTGCAGGATTTGATGACTTCTCTTTGAAGCTGACTAGATATCCTACTGATAAGATCGTGTTGGTGGCAATGATGAGATAAGTGCTTCAAGTAAATTTGATCTGTGCTGATGCCATAAAGAAAGGCTACAACTTCCCCATGACTATCGGAGCTTATAGTTGTGTGTCCTGGTCTGAGGTGAAGAATTTTCTAAAGACACTCTCAAAGAGGTTTTCATTAGAAACCTATGATGGTCTGAGGCGACAATATGATCCTGTTAATTATACTCATGACTACCTACAAATGAGTCAAGCTATCCATCATGTAGATGACATCAAAGACTACGGGGCCAATTCCAGAGATGATTTAGAGAGTAGAGAGAGATTCTACGCTAGGTTAACAATTAAACAAATCAAAAGGTTCAAAGTTAACATAGCAGTAGAGGGCCTAGAAGATGATGGCAACCACATGTATGACAATATGTATCTGGAGAAGATAAAGCTCAGTCCTATCAGTTCTGAGCCCATGCTAGATCAAGCCATCAGTGACTTGTAGACTCTAATAGGCAACATTTACAAGAGGATGAAGCAGTGGGTTGAATTGACTGCAAGAAGAAGGAAGAGGTCAGAAAGGAAGCCTCCTACTCAAAGGACCCCGACAAAAGATACTTCAAACATTGCAACAACTTCTTTAGTAATACTTCCATTTATGACCAAAGGTTCATCTCACCTGGTCGGGGGAGGAAATGAACCTCCTGAAAAAGAAGTTCAACCAAAGAAGACTTGTGGAGAAGGCTCGCTTCCAGATATCAATTTGTTAGAAGAACCCACCAAAGGTGCGGGACCTGAGCAGTCAGCTAAAGTAGTCACTATATATGCACCGGCCGACTCTTCAACCCAAGATACCCCAAGCTGAGAGTCCCTTGTTGTAGTAGAGTTGGGTGAAGATACCTCCAATGCCTCATCTATAGAATCAGATGAGAGGGTTGAGAAGCAACAAGAGGCTACTCAAGTCATTAGATTGGTGTCTTCTTCCCCTACCTCTGTAAATCCCTTTGCTTCAAGGCCAAAGTATACTCCTCCAGTCATTAGGAAACTATTTATAAAGGAGTTATTCTCTGCCACCAAGGTCACTAGTGCCGAGTCATGGATATAGAACACTTTGGAATGCAAAAGAAAGAGGGTAGAAGAAGGAGCTCCCAGCAAAGATACTTTAGCTTGAGCCTTGCAACTTGGCGCCACTGCAGCAAAGGCTAAGAAAGTAAAGACACTTTCCACATTCGGCTAGGACCCAGAATCTAGGCACTTCACTATGGAGGTAGTGAAACCCATGAAGGAGGGTAGGTTTGAAGATTTAACCCCTTCAGATTTCAAACTACACTCATTTGATATGGGTTTAGCTCGACACGATACCAAGGTGGATTGGTGGAAATCCACTAATATAGTGATTGAAGAAGAGCTGGAAGAACCTAAAGAGGATAAGGTGCAGCTTAAGGCTGAAGTTAGTGAACTGATTAATTTCATCCAGTTGTTGGTCACCCCAATGGCTATTATTTCCAGTACTCAGGCCACATTCAATTCTAATGCCACAGAGAATCAAGCCATAATAGAAAAATTACAAGAAGATAGGCACTTCACATAGATCAGTAAGGAATGGGTTGAGAGTCTCAAATCTAAAGGATTGGCAGTTGTCGAGCAACTGGGTAATGCTCTTTTAAGATTGGAAACTAAAAGGAACAACATTGAGAAGAATTTGCAGACTCTCGCATCTAAGAGAGTGAAGTGTAAGGAATGCATAGTGACGCTCCATGTGGCAGTAAAGATGAAGACCAAAGAGGCATTGAAAGCCAATATTCTACAAAAAGGAGATGAACCCCTAATCGAGTGGCTCCAAAGTCTAGAGTTTAAAATCAAGATGATCGTTCAGGCTGAGATAGGGTTGCAACAAGTAGATGTTAAGATCAAGGAGGAATAGAATAAAGACTTTAAGATTCTTCAAGGTTTGCACATAGAATCACAGATGAGTGGACAAGGCAAAGAAATGATAGGACTGGCTAATATGCAAAAATCATTTTTTGATTATGTGCATAAGCTGTCAGAGCAGTCTTCCACCCATTTGGACAAGGTGCCAGAACTCCAGTAGTTGAGTGGATATATTTATAAAGCCATGGAAGAATTGAAGGATCAGATGGTTGCAATTAAGAGCCTGGCCAAGGAGCATTCTAGGTGGCTCATCCGATATACCAATGTCCATGTTAATAGGCTTGAAGAGCTCATCTAAGTTATTACAACTGTCACCACCTATAGGGATAAATTAGGAAAAGGGAATGAAACTGAAGCTTAAAAAGATTCCCCCTCTGTATGAAATTTTGATGATATTGTAATGGATAAAACTTTGTTTATAATTCCTGCTTAAAATAAGTTGAACTGTTTCGGTTACTCTTTTTGTAACGGTCAAGAATCAAACTCTATATGTACTATATCAAAAGTTAATACAAAGGTTGGCTAAATTTTGGTGTGAAAGATAGCATTTTGCTGAGTCAATTATGTGTGTCTGAATATCATTGCTTTAACTGTTCCATTGTATTGCATTTATATTTCTATTGTCAAATTTTTCTTTGAGGTTAGATTTGCAATCTATATTCAAACCAAAGTTTTGTGTTATGATTTGATACAGTTAATTAAGGGGGAAATCTGTTGTTATCCAAGTTTGGGAAACATTTCTATGATATAGATTGATTCATTGTCATTTAATCTTTAGTCTTTAGTCTGGCATCTGCATTTTTAGTAGTTGTTCATTTATTACTATTTTTGGGGTTCAATCTGATTGATCAAATCTTAGAATTGGCTAGATTTAGAGTTGAATTTATCCTACTTGAGCTATTTCCTATCTAGGTTTAGTTTGGTTTACCTCTTCTATTCTCGGGTTAAGAACATACCCTTGTTAGATTAGGAAAGATTAAAATTCACTGAAAATCATTCATATAAGGGAGTTGTACCTCTAAATTCAGAGGGAAATTAGTTTTTAATTACAATTTACCAACTGTTGTATTTGATTGCTTCTTCAATATTTGGGTATTTTAGAGTTATAACAAAGAGGAACAATTTGTTTACCAACAGATTTTTGGCGACTCCACTGGGGACTCAAATAGTCATTATAATAGAAGTATAACATGGAGAAAGATGGTGATTCCCCATGAAAATGTAATTCTTGTGCTTCAACCGAATCTTAGATTCCACGATGATCAAGAGGATCTCATCTCCTCATTGAACACTTTTGTTTGGAGATATAGAAGAGACACAAAGCATTATAGAAATGCTAGTCAAGTGCTTTCACAAGAAGAAGCTAGAGCAGAAGCACTTGAAAGGGTCATTAGAAGGAGAGACATAAGAAGGGCACAATGTCAAGTCAGGTGTGAAGCTAGGCTAGAAGGCTAGTTGGAATCCTGGAGCCCAAGAGGTTCCTCAGGATCACAAAGAAGGAAGGTGACATAGACCCAACTTTTGAGAGATTAACAAACCTTGATTTTTCTCTACTTGAAGTACCCCGTCGGAAGAACAAAAATATTAAGAGAAAACATTTGCCTCCTTCACCTCCTAGACAATAATCTCTTTTTCCTACTACATGTCAAGTAATAACGTTGCATGGAGTAGTTGCTCCTCCTGTTGTTAACCTAACACCCTACCTACCTCCAGTAGTTATGGAACTTCCTTGGGCCACTCCAAATAGACCATTACAATTAGCAGTAAAAAATACTCTTCCTTCAGGATCTAGAAAGAACTTTCCTAAATTTTCTAGAGACGGGAAAGCATCTAGAGATAAGCACATTTTTGTCTTCTTTGCTTCAGTTAATATCCTACCAGTACGAGAAGAGGATGTGGCCGTCAGATTATTTGTTGAGACCCTTGTTGAGGGTGCTGCTGATTGGTTTCACCACTTACCTAATTCTTCTATCACAGATTGGGCCTCCATGAGAGATTCCTTCGAAAGGAGGTTTAAAACTGCTGAAGATGGGCATGCCCTATTGACACAACTAACTTCTATCAAGAAAGAACCTTCTATCAGTATGAGGGATTTTATAGCTAAATTCAATAAGCTTGTAAATCGTATCCTAGTAGCTGACAGGACTACGATGGGAAATTTGAAAACATTCTTCATAAGTGCTATGCTATCGGACATCAATTATGATCTAAGATGGGTGAACCCTACAGATTTGGATGCCACATAGAGAACTATTGTAGAAATTGAAGACCATATGATCTCATTTGGGAAATGGAAAAGAGAGATACAATCTAGAGCCAGTAGTAGTAATACTACATCATCATATGAGATGATTCAAAAATTGTCCAACGAATTCATTGCCTTCAAGAGGAAACTTCCCATATTTAATAACCCCTACCAGTGAAACTTTCAGGAGCAGCCTGGGAGAAACAATGAGGGGACGAATGTTGATGGAAAGGTATTACAGTTGATGGCTCCACCACAGAGGCTAGCTATAGAAGCTCCTCCTAAAAGAGGAAACATGTGTGCCTTTCACCTAACCACATATCACGATGGAGAGAGCTTCCTTGATGTAGCTCATACTTGGAAAATGCATCAAACAGACGAGTGGAATGTTGGGGTGTCTAGAGCTGAACCAGATTCATACTCACATGGTGACTCTGAAAACTTATATTTAGAGTATGAATCAGATTCAGAACAAGAAGAAACATTCTACGCTACCATAGATTTGTGAAACCAGAGATTTGAGTCCCTTGCTTGGACATGTGAATGTCCAAGTCCCCAGACAGAGCCAGTTGTTGCCCCACTTTTGGTCTCCATACCTTTAGACAAAAGTGGAAGTTTAGTTGATAGTAGTGGTTTTGAAAGTGTTGTGATTTTCTGGAGTCTAAGTCTAGTTTCCCCCTTAGGATAAGTGACCTTTATCAGATTTCCCCACTTTTACTTCTCCTTGCGAGCTGGGGGGATTTGTATCTGAAGTCATGCTTAATCGGGTAGGTTTGAGATCCCAAATTCGATAAAGGTCACAATTTGGAGACTCATAAAATTTATCTTCTATGATTTTGGATTTTGTAGCTTGAATACTTTATATCACTTCATTGGCAGAAAATTGGGTTCGGGCTTCTCCACTGGCGGAAAAGCATCAGCAGGGTGCATTTTCGGCAGATGATTATTCCATGATGTCTTAGCAGTCAGTGTAGTTTTAAAGTGGATGATTTGGGCTTGGAAAGAATATTGCATTTAGAATACATCTTTGCAGACCGAAAGGAATGATTAAATGGAGAGAAATTTAAGATGTGAGCTTGTTGGCAGAAAAGTGGAAAATGGCTTCTCCACTACTCCAATAGGTAGGTTTTGACCTGCGGGGTACATTTTCTGCCAAACCATTAAAATGAAGGATTTTTGAAGAGAAATAAATCTCATAAGTGACCCAAGGCATGGAGAAAGCTATTGAAATCAAAAAATATAATTTTAGCATCTCAATAGGCTAAAATTCTCTTTCTATGGATTTTCAAACAGAGAGCACTCCAAAAGCATTTCTCCGCCCAAAGGAGAGGCGGAAAAGTAATCCTCTGCTACCTCAGGAAAGTTACCGTTACTGTTACAGTTACTAAAGTGAAAAGACATTTCTCAAAGGCCCGTAAGAGAAAAGTAATTAATCCAAATAAAGTCATTTTATTTCATAACAGACTTTTCCATTAATGCTTGGGTCTTTTCATTCATGTAGCGTGGGAAGTCGGCCGTTAAATGGTAAGAATTCAAAGTTATTAAATTAGTTGAAGGTTGCAAACAAGAGATACCATTTTTTTGACAAATTGTCTGAATTTGAAGCCTCTAATATTGATTATTCTTTGTCCCTTCATTCCTGAGAGATATTCTCAATTCCTGAAACAAATCATTTGAACCATGGCTTCCAGATTCATGGGATTTGACGGAATGAACAAAATCGCCTCCGACTGGTATAAGATCTCAGATACATCTCTGAAGTTCTTTGATATGCATAACTTTTAGAACAGGATAAAAGTAGACCAGATGCATCCCATCACTGAGAAAATAAAGGAGAGCGGATTAGTCAAAGCCACTGGTTTTCCCGTAGCTGTTCAAACCCCTGAATTAATTTGGGAATGTATAGCTAGATACAACCCAAATACCAAGAAAATCCTCTTGCCCAATGATACGTTGTTTCTCTCTATCAATAGAGAATCGGTTCAAAACTCGCTTTGCATCCCAGAGAAATCTGAGTATTCAGAAATGACATATAGTCTAGCGGTGACTGAATATATAGCAAAGAAGTTAGTTTGGAAGAACCAGATAATGAATGCATGGTTTCAAGAGCCTAGAAGTGCCAAAGGGAAGCTGCCCAAAACACTATATGTCACTAACCTGAAGCCAAAAATCATAGACATCCTAGTGCTACTCCATAGGATTAGAGGTGAGAGTGAGGTGCTCAATTTCGTAGATCATCATTTCTTCTTAGTATAGGTGACCTGTTCTCAACACCATTTTATTGACTAGGCATTTATGGTAAGTAAAAATCTGGCCAATGCTCTAGATAGGGCTAAACATCAAAATGAATTCTATATGTCTTCAGTTCTAATGTATATATTGGCCACGATACAAATTTGGCCAGGGCTTCCTAGATTAGAGGAATTCCTTGATGATGTTAAGAGCTACGAATTTTTACCCTCTTTGCAATTGCATAATAGTTATGCTGATTACCTCTGAGTTAATGACATGTTTACAATGAGGCTGTGCAGGGAGTTTCAAGGTTTCCCAGAAAGGAGATTCTCTCCCGAGGCCATGGCTTTTATCAGCCAACTTGGATGTTATTTTGGGGATTTCTCATACATTCATCTTGCAGGATTCGATGACTTCCTGTTGAAGCTACCCAGATATGCTACTGATATGAGCGTGTTGGTGGAGGTGATGAGACAAGCGCTTCAAGTGAATTTGATCTACACTAATGCCAGAAAGAAAGGCTATGACTTCCCCGTGACTATCAGAGCTTATAGTTGTGCATCCCGGTCTGAGGTGAAGAATTTTCTAAAGACATTATCAAAAAGGTTTTCATTAGAAACCTATGATGTTCTGAGGCCACAATATGATCCTATTAATTATGCTTGTGACTACCTGCAAATGAGCTGAGCTATCCATCAACTAGATGACATCAAAGAATATTGGGCTAATTGCAGAGATGATTTAGAGAGTAGAGAGAGATTCTACACCAGGTTAACTATTGAACAAATCAAAAGGTTCAAAGTTAACATAGCAGTAGAAGGGCTAGAAGATGACGAAAACCACATGTATGACAATACGTATCTAGAGAAGATAAAGCTCACTCCTATTAGTTTTGAGCCCATGCTAGATCAAGTCATCGGTGACTTGCAGACTCTAATGGGTGGCATTTACAAGAGGACGGAGTAGTGGGTTGAATGGACTATAGGAAGAAGGAAGAGGTCAGAAAGGAAGCCTCCTACTCAAAGGAACTCGACAAAAGATACTTCAAACATTGCAATGACTTCTTCAGTGATACTCCCAGTTACAACCAAAGGTTCATCTTAGCCGGCTGGGGGAGGTGATGTACCTCCTAAAAAAGAAGTTCAACCAAAGAAGACTTGTGGAGAAGGCCCACTTTTAGATATCAGGTTGATAGCGAAACCCACCAAAGGTGCGAGACCTAAGCAGTCAGCTAAAGAAGTCATTATAGATGAACCGACTGACACTTCAACCCAAGATAATCCAAGGTGAGAGTCCCCTATTGTAGTAGAGGTGGGTGAAGAAACCTTCAATTCCTCAGCTATAGAATCAGATGAGAGGGTTGAGAAGCAACAAGAGGCTACTCAAGTCATCAAATTGGTGTCTTCTTCCCCTACCACTGTAAATCCAGTTGCTTCAAGGCCAAAGTGTACTCCTCCAGTCATTAGGAAGTTGTTTATAGAGGAGTTTTTCTCTGCCACCAAGGTCACCAGTGCTGAGTCATGGATAGAGAACACTCTGGAGTGCAAAAGAAAGAGGGTAGAAGAAGGAGCTCCCAGCAAAGATACTTTAGCTCGAGCCTTGCAACTCGGTGCCGCTGTAGCAAAGGCTAAGAAATTAAAGACCTTGTCCACATTGGACCGGGACCCTGAAACTGGGCACTTCACTATGGAGGTAGGGAAAACCACGAAGTAGGGCAGGTTTGAAGATTTAACCCCTTCATATTTTGAACTACACTCATTTGACATGGGTTTAGCTCGACATAATAACAAGGTGGATTGGTAGAAATCCACTAATATAGTGATTGAAGAAGAGTTGGAAGAACTTAAAGTGGCTAAGGTACAGCTTAAGGCTGAAGTTAGTGAACTGACTAATTTCATCCGGCAATTGGTCACCCTAGTGGCTAGTATTTCTAGTACTCAGGCCACATTCGATTCCAATGTTGTGGATAATAAAGCCATAATAGCCAAATTGAAAGAAGATAGGCACTTCACGTAAATCGGCAAGGGATGGGTTGAGAGACTCAAATCTGAAGGATTGGCAGTTGTCGAGCAACTGGGTAATGCTCTTTTAAGACTGGAAACTAAAAGGAACAACATTGAGAAGAATTTGTAGACTCTCATATCTAAGAGAGTGAAGTGTCAGGAATGCATAGTGACACTCCATGTGGAAGTAAAGATGAATACTAAAGAGGCATTGAAATCCAAGATTCTGCAAAAAGGAGATGAACCCCTAATCGAGTGGCTCCAAAGTCTAGAGTTTAAAATCAAGATGATCATTCAGGTTGAGATAGGGTTGCAACAAGTAGATGTTAAGATCAAGGAGGAACAGAATAAAGACTTTAATATTCTTCAAGATCTACACACATAATCATAGATGAGTGGACAAGGCAAAGAAATGATAGGACTGGCTAATATGTAGAAATCATTTTTTGATTATGTGCATAAGCTGTCAGAGCAGTCTTCCACCCATTTGGACAAGGTGCCAGAACTCCATTAGTTGAGTGGATGTATTTATAAATCCATGGAAGAATTGAAGGATCAGATGGATGCAAATAAGATCCTGGAAAAGGAGCATTCTAGGTGGCTCATCTGATATACCAATGTCCATGTCAACAAGCATGAAGAGCTAATCTGAGTTATTACAGCTGTCACCGCCTATAGGGCTAAATTAGGAAAAGGGAATGAAATTGAAGCTTAAATAGATTCCCCATTTGTACCAAATTTTGATGATATTGCAATGGATAAACCTTTGTTTATCATTCTTGCTTAAAAGAAGTTTAACCATTTTGGTTACTCTTTTTGTAACGGTCAAGACTCAAACTCTATATGTACTATACCGAAAGTTAATACAAAGGTCAGCTAAATTTTGGTGTGAAAGATAGCATTTGTTTGAGTCAATTATGTGTGTCTGAATACCATTTCTTTAACTATTCCATTGCATTGCATTTATCTTTCTATTGAATTGAAATGTTTATTTGAGGTTAGATTTGCAATTTGTATTCAAACCAGAGTTCTGTGTTATGATTTGATATAGTTAATTAAGGGGAAAATCTGTTGTTATCCTAAGTTTGGGAAACATTTATGTGATAGAGATCGATTCATTGTGATTTCATCTTTAGTCTTTAGTCTGGCATCTTCATTTTCAGTAGTTGTTCATGCATTACCAGTTTTGGGGTTCAATCTGATTGATCAAATCTCAGAATCGGCTAGATTTAGAGTTGAATTTTTCTTGCCTAAGCTATTTCCTGTCTAGGTTTAGTTTGGTTTACCTCTTCTATTCTTAAGTTAAGAACATACCCTTGTTAGATTAGGAAAGATTAAAATTCATTGAAAATCATTCATATAAGGGAGCTGTACCTTTAAATTCAGAGGGAAATTAGTTTACAATTACAATTTCCCAACTATTTTATTTGATTGCTTCTTCAATATTTGGGTATTTTAGAGTTATAACAAAGAGGAACAATCTATTTACCAACAAATCAATCTGAAAATATGCAAGGTATAGTTGTATATGTGAACAGATCATTTATTGTTTCAATTTAACCATTGGATCATAAAGTCTCTTAACTAAGCAGGACTTAACAATCCTTTATATATTGAGATACATCCTAAGGAGTATCAAAAGGTTTGGTCATGATGATAGCATAGAGATGCCAGATATGAAGTGACAAACTACACTGGGTTTGGTCATTAAGATAGCATAGAGAAGCTAGATATCAAGTGACAAACTATTCTATTTAAATCCTCTAACAAGGTCGCACTTAACAGTGTGTTTGTAACCTTTGACAGGGTTGGCTCTTCACTGAGCTCACTTTAGAAGGGTGAAAATTTTGGGTTACCGGTCCCAAGTGGTTTTCCCTTAACAGGGTTTCTATGTTAAAAATCCACGTGTCAATGTGTTTATGAGTCATTACTTTAGTGTTTTACATTACACATAACTAGTCTAGATTGATCGGTATACACTAAGTAATTTACTGTATTTCGGTAAATGAAAGACTGGTAATCGGTAAATAGTAAGAATAAGGTTTAATAGTGAACTCCGAGCAATAGTTATTTGTTGAGATTATTTCTAGGCATTCATCTTGTAGGAATTAAGATAACTAGAGGCTTATAATTGTGGTAATAAGTTTTTGGGTTAATTTATTGGATTATTTTTTAGGCCACTGATTCACCCCCACCCCCCCCATCTCAGTTATTCTAACATAATTAAGTAGAACATACATAATACATTTCATCGAGTTGAATTATATGTTTGAATTTTTTTTATATACATATGGAGGAATTTGAGACTTTAGGATAATTGGGAGCTAATTGATTCACCCCCTTCTCTATTATTCTAACAGTTGAATTATCCAAAGAGAAGATATTCAATTTATGATAAAAAACTCTATACAATAGTTCAAGCTTTGAAGAAGTAGAGACATTATTTGTTGCATAAGGAGTTTGTGTTGTATACCGACCATCAAGCATTAAAATATTTTAACATTCAGAGTAAGTTGAATCAGAGACACATGAGATGGTTTGAATTCTTACAAAGTTATATATTTGTGTTGAAACATAGGAGTGGTGAGTTAAACAAAGTTGTTGATGCTTTGAGTAGAAGAAGAAAATTTCTGATAGAGATGAGAACTGAAGTGTTGGGATTTGATGAATTGAAGACTTTGTATGAGGATGACCTTGATTTTACAAAACCTTGGAAATCTTGCAGAGAACCTGTTATAGCAGACCGAAGCAAGTGGTTTGATTATTTCCTTCAGGAAGGTATGCTATTCAAAGGAATTTAGTTGTGTATACCTAGGAGTTCAATGAGAGATAACTTAGTTAAGGAAAAAAATTGTGGAGGATTATTTTGACATGTTGGTATTGACAAGATAGTGGCTTTGGTGAGTGAGAATTATTTTTGGCCTCAGATTCATAAGGATGTAAGGAATGTTTTTCAAAATTGTAAAATTTGTCAAGTTTCTAAAGGGAGTAGTCAGAATACTTGATTGTATATACCTTTGACAGTGCCAACTAAACCTTGGGAAGACATTAGCATGGATTTTTTACTTGGATTACTGAAGACACAAAGTGGTAATAATTCTATATTTTTGGTAGTAGACAGATTTGCAAAGATGGCCCATTTCATAACTTGTCAGAAGGCTACATATGCAATACATGTAGCAGATTTATTTTACAGACAAATTGTGAGATTGCATGGATTACCGAATAGTATAGTGTTAGACAAAGATAGTAAGTTTGTTGGTTATTTTTTGGAGGACACTTTGGAAGAAGTTGAAAACTAAGTTGAAGTTTATTTCTACATTTGATCCACAAATAGATGGACAAACAGAGGTAGTGAACAAAATTTTGGGTAATTTACTGAGATGTTTGATTAGAGAAAAGACTGGGAATTGGGATCTATTTCTAGCACAAGCATAGTTTTCCTATAATAATTTAGTGAATAGGAGTACAATGAAGACACCATTTGAGATATTTACTAGTTTTAATCCTAAAGGAGTATCAGAGTTGAGGGATATCAATCATGAAGTCAAGAGAAGTGCAGAAGTAGAAGAATTTATAGAACACATGAGTGGATAGCACAGTTTGATCAGACAACATTTAGAAGATATGAATCAAAAGTATAAGGAGAAAGATGATATGAAAATGAGACAAGGAATTTTAAGTAGGAGATGAAGTGATGGTTTATTTGAAGAAGGGTAGACTTCCATTTGAAACATACAACAAGATGAAGATGAGGAAGTTTGGAACATGTAAAATCTTGAGGAAATTTGATTCAGGAAATGCATATGAAGTGGAATTACCAGAGGACGTGGATATATCACCTATATTCAATGTGGAAAATATTTATTATTATCATGAGTTATATTGTTGTGGAAAGGATGAATCAATTATTGAGAAGCAGTATCCTATGAAAAAGATGGAGGATATAGAGAAGATTTTGGATAAAAGAGCTAGTAGAAGTACCAGAGGTAAGTAGTATAGAGAGTATCTTGAAAAGTGGAGAGACAAACCAGTTGAGGATTCTTCATGGATTTCTTAGGCTAGGGTTAATAATCTTGGTTTTCCCTTAGCCCCAACAAAGTGAGAGGCTCACTTTTTAATAAACTCGGGTGTTTAATGCAAGAACATCTTGGGATCTTGGCAATTTCGCATCAACCAAAAATATTTTGTTTCCATTTTGTCTATTGCTGAGTTTCTTGCATTCCTTAAATTTGGATATTTGGAGTCACAAACCCTAAAAATATGCTTGGCATTATGTTGAACCTTCTTCTAGGTTCACATCTCTTTTGGTTACTTTGTGTAGGAGATCTTGTAGATTCCTAGTGGAACTTAATTGTGCTTCACGTTTCACGGTAAATCTTTATTTTCTGATCTCATGAAGGATTTACCAATCAAAGAAGCTTCACAACTCATTTCTTGATATTGTTACATTCATGGCTGGCCTACTTGAAGGATCATGATTCATGTTTTTTTAATTTGAGAGAGATTCTTTTGATTTGTATCCTGACGTATATTTTATAATACATTTTCTTCTTATTGAGAAATTTAATCTTTCTAGGCCAACTTGATGCTTATGAAGGCTTTCTAAGCTTATGGAATGGTTTCTAATGGGGAAAATCTCATAAGATTATCTAGATATAGTTTGAAGCTAGGAGATTAATACAGATTTCTATCTGTAATCAGGCCTATATGCCTAGAATGTAAGATTACATGTTGCAGATCCATTGTACTTGATTTTTGGATGATAATAATAAAGATGATCTGGCATATCTCTCTATAATTTGTGTTATTTCCATTTGTGAATCTTGCTGCAATGATTCGTGATGTAGAGCCCTTGCTTCTCTACCTTATATCCTTATGATAAGTTTCTCAATACAAGGATCAAACCAAGGACCCTAACATCTTAATACTGACTTCACATGGTGACTTACACTTTTCTTATTGGGTTCCATATCCCCTCCAAACTATTGCTTCCAAAACCTATTCAAACCCTTAGGTTTTCCTCACGGACTCCAAGTGACCATTTAAGGATAAAATGGTTTACTTAGGCTTGTTGTGTTACCCAAGACCAAAAATACCTAAAGGGGTTTAAAGTGGTATTTTCTAAGGAAACATGATAAGAATCAACCACTGATTCTGCACTCCCAATCCACTAGTGAACACTTCTTCACAAAAGACCCCAATTCGTTGTAGCCCTTCTAGGACTATTTTTCCTACTTTACTCCTTATTCCTCCAAAGGACCCAACCAACCAATAGGTGATTCTGAAACCCTTCATAGAGTTATAAAACCCTCCTAGAAGGTTTGGTTTGGTTCATTAAACAAGGGTCTCAACCCCTACAGAGACTAGGGGACCTAATTTTCCTAATTAGGCTTGTTTTTTAAAGGAAGTGCTTCTCAATGATGTTTTCCCATCAATCCAACCACTTTTTCATCTTCTATGCATGAGTTTTATGAATCCAAAGGTAGGGCCTTTGATCAATCACCCAACTCCAGATATGGAACCTTCTTTGTCCTTCATTTTAGTGACCACATAGAGATGTCCATCTAGGGTATCCACTTTCTTCTTGCTCCTACTAGGAACCTACAAAACACCATTGGATTCCTAATATAAATTGACCATAATTTCATTTCCTCTAGGTTCTTTAGTAACCAAGGGTGGAATTGAAAGATATGGTCATTTGTTTCACAATCCCTAGGAATTTTATCTACATAGACCACCAGTAAGTAATTTTGTATTTGCTCCCTCCTAACAATGAAACACAACTTCAAATATGTTGCATATGAAAGATAAAAGACAACACTACCATCCACAATTGGATTCAAAATATCTACACATCATATAGGGTTGTAAACGAATCTCAGAACACAAAAAATTCAGGAATTTCACAGTTTTATTCAAAACTTCAGATGCAAAATCATTACAATCTTCTCCTCTTGACTTGGAGAGGTTTGTTTCAATATTTGTATGTGTTTCCCAATGTTCTCTATCCACTTTTTGAACCATGGTGACCATTGGGTGCAAAAATGAAACTTTATGCAAAAGTTGTCCTTAGCAACATTGACAACTTTTAACTATCAGAAAGAAGTTAGACTTATCGGTATACAGAAATAAGCTATCAAAATCCGATAACCAAAAAATATCAGTTAACACATCCGATAGGAAAACAAACTCCTAATTAATAGTTTAAAGACTCTTCTACATGCCCCTAAGCCCATATGTCTATGGTAGTTTATAGATCACCATTCCATGACATTAGGTTACATGGTGGGGTTCTTTATTAAAAACATAAAAAACACTCAAAGAAAAAAAATCCCTTGATGGAACACAACTTTGGGTGTCATTAGGTCTTGTCTTCTCCATGTTGGTGTGCCCTTGCACCATACTCCCAGGGTGAATTGATCTCAACTCCTCTTGAGATAAGCTCTTCAAGATATGTACTATGCTTCTTCATGTCAAATCCATCCATCCACACAACTTCCTCATCAGGTAATCATTCCCACTTACCAAGATACTTCTTGTATGTGTGCTTCTTGGTCTTTTTTATGACCTTGGTATCCAAGATCTTCTCAAGTCTTCTTGGTTCATGGTGAGGAATGTCTGAAATAACTTCTTCCAAATTTACAACCTATACATTTGTTCATGCATGTGCATCTCCCTTATAGGGTGTTAGATCAAATATATTAAAAATAGGAGAAATTCCAAGGTCTGGGGGAAGTTCAATCTCATATGCATTCAAAACATGTTTTTTCAACACTTTGCAAGGGCCTACTTTACTCATCATCAGTTTGGAGTACTTCCCCTTGGGTAGTCTTTCCTTCTTTAGGAATGCCCATACCAAATCTCCTACTTGCAATTGAACATCTCTCCTTCTTTTATATGTTATCTCCTTGTACTTCTTAGAAGTCTTTTGAAGTGTCTGCTTGACCTATTCATGAATCTCCCTTATACTGTCTGCAAATTGTTCTCCCTTGGCACTTATCTATCCATCTTGAGGAAGGTCTCTCAACTCCAATACCCTCCTAAGATTTTGTCCATACACTATTTGGAAAGGGTTCTTACCAGTACTCATGTTTACTAAATATTTGTAGGTAAAGTTTGTCTGTGGTAAGATAGATTCCCATTTCTCTCCATTTTATTTATTTAAACATCTCAATAGGTTCCCCAAGGAACTATTCACTACTTCAATTTTCCCATCTATTTGTGGATGGTAGGAATAACTAAACTTCATATTGGTGCCCAATCTCTTCCATAGTGTCCTCCAGAAGTGGCCAATGAACTTTACATCTCTATCAGATACAATGTTCTGAAGCAATCGATGTGTTCTCACTATTTCCTTAAAAAATAATTTTTCTATGTACATGGCATTGCTTGTGCTTTTATAGGGCAGGAAGAGGGCCATCTTGCTGAACCTATCCACCACTACATAAATACTATCAAATCCTCTCTGAGTCCTAGGTAGACCCCTGACAAAATCAAAACTACAACTCTCACATGGCCTTGTAGGGATAGGGAGTGGTTGATACAAACCTGCACTGGTGGATGTCCCCTTTGCCCTTTGGTAGATAGTACATATTTCTACAAACCTTCTAACATCACTTTGCACCTTAGGCTAGAATTAGAACCTCTTCACCTGTTCTAGGGTCTTTTCCAACCCAAAAATCCACTCATAATGCCATAATTATTTTTTCTGATGATATTTTCCCTCATTGAGAACCTAGGGATACACAATTGGCTACTTTTGAACAATATACCATCTTGTATCAGAAAATTAGAGAATTAAATATGATAAGCATCAGAAAATTCAAGGTAAACCTTGTATATGTAATGGAAGTCTTCATCTCCATCATACATGTTCTTCAAGGAATCAATTCCCACACTCTGTAACTTCACTTCTTGCACAGTCAGACCCCTTCTGCTTAGAGCATCTACCACTTTGTTGGATATACCTTTTTTTCATTTAATGGTAAAAGTATAGGATTGAATGGACTCCACTTATTTCATATGCCTATGACTTAGCTTCTCCTGGTTGTTCATAAAACTCAAAGCTTGGTTGTCTGTGAAAACCATAAACTTCTTGGGCAAAAGGTAATGCCTCCATTTATTTAATGCTTGAACTAGAGCATACATCTCCAAATCATAAGAAGAGTATCTCCTCTTAGCTTCGTTGATCTTTTCACCAAAAAAGGCTATGGGCCTTCCTTCTTGACTCAATACTGCACCTATAGCCATGTTAGATGCATCACATTCTATAGTAAAAACTTTGTAAAAATATCAAAAAAAACAAGCATTGGTTGTTTTTCCACCTTTTGTTTTAGAGTTTGGAAAGAGTCCTCTGCTTCCTTTGTCCACACAAATCTACATTTTTTTCCTCCCTTTATAGTCTCCAAGATTGGAGCACAAATCAAATTGAAACCCTTAATGAACTTCCTATAGAAAGCGGCGAGTCCATGAAAAATTCTCACCTTAGTCATGGTTCTCGAAGAGGGCCAATTCAAGATGGATTTTACCTTGTCTGGATCCATCTTTAGGTTTCCTCTAGATATCAAAAAACCCAAATAAATCAACTCCTCCTGCAGAAAAACACACTCTTCCATATTGATTAGGATTTTCTCATTAAATAATCTTTTCAAAACCAAATCTAGATGTCGCAACTGCTCATCTCTAGTTCTAATGAAGATTATGATGTCATAACAATTTTTCCAAGAAAAGGCTTCAACACTTCATTCATGAGCCTCATGAATGTGCTAGGCTCATTTGACAAGCCGAAATACATCACTTTACACTCATATAAGCCCTCATTATTTTTGAAGGACGTCTTCCATTCATCTTTAATCCTTATTATTATTTGGTGGTATCCACTTTTCAAATCCACCTTTGAGTAGTATCTATCCCTCCCACACAATCCAAAAAGTATTCAATCCTAGGAATATGGAACCTATACCTAATTGTGATCCTGGTAATAGCCCTTGAGTCTGTGCACAATCTCTAAGTCCCATCCTTCTTTAGAGCCAACAGAGTAGGGAATGCACATGGACTCAAACTCTTAGCTATCAAGCCTTTGTGCAGCAAATCTTGGATCTGTCTTTCCATTTCCTCATTCTGTTGAGGTGTCAATTCGTAAGCATCCTTATTAGGCAAAGTGGCACTAGGGATAAAATCTATGTTATGACTAATTTCTCTAATAGGGGGTAAGGAATTTGGCAAGTCTTTGGCCACAATACCTTTATACTTGTTCATTAGTTCCTCTTCTTCTCCTTTTGGAAATGCATTCTCTTTTACTACCTCTTTCTTATCTTCTTTGGGTAATATCACCAAGGCATAGCATTGTGTGTCCTCCTTTATCACTCCAAGGAATTCCTTTCCTCCCATAAACATGAACTTGAATTCCTTTTGATACTCTGCGCTATTAGGAAGTGGTAACAATGTTGTCCTCTCTCCATTGTGTAGAATACTATACATATTCTTCTCCCCATCATGAACTTTTTTCAAGACATACTTCCAAGGTCTCCCTAAAAGTAGGTGATAGGAATCCATGGGCACTATATCACAAAGTATCTTATCTTTATATTTTCTAATCTGAAACTCCACCCATGACTATTCTTCAATGATGGTATGTTGACCCCTAGTGAGCCATGACACTTTGTAAGGACTTGGATGTGGTACCCTCCTTAGCTTCAACTTTTCAACCATTTCAGTAGACACCAAATTTTCAGTAGATCCAAAATCAATTACAAATTTTTATACCTTACCTCCAACCTTCCATAAGGTTATGAACAAGGACTTCCTCTATGGTGGTGGGCGTGGTGTCTTTAGCAGTTTCCTCCTCATCATGAGTGACTCCCCTTTCTCTGGTGCTGAAAATGATCCAGGAGAGTTGACACTTTAACAGTCACCCTCTCTCACCAAATTTTTCCTCCTTTATCCTTGAGAACTTGAGCTCTCTTTCTCAGGATAGCTTGAAGCCATGTGTCCAACTTGGTGAAATCTGAAACACTTGAATGGTTCAAAATTCCTCCCCCCAATTCTTCCCCTTGAATTGGATCTTATTCCTCTAAAAGAAACCCTATAACTGATCTCCCCTTGAGTATTCTCTTGATTGGATTCACCGGGGGCTTTGAAACTTTGACCCCTTCCATTAGGCATCCCCCTACCTCTTCTATTAAACTCTCTTTGCCCTCTCCCTCTACTATTTTGATCATGTCTCCTCTTCAATTTCCCCTCAACCCTTAATTCCAATTGATGACATTTGTGGATGGTGTTGGGGGTAGAGAGACTTAGTTCATCTTGGATGTTCATTCTTGGGCCATTAAGATATTTGGCCACCCTCACACTCTTTGTTTCCACAGTCTTGGAATTCATTGTGAGCATTTGAAACTCCTTTGTATAACTGGAAACATCCATCTCCTTTTGTCTCTGACTTTGTCTTCTCTTATGAAGTTGTACTTTATAATCTTCTAGCACACATGCCTCTTTAACCAAGGCTACCATCCTCTTCCAAGTAGTTATCATACTCTTATCACTCTTCACTCTTTCATCTCGAATGAAGTTCCACCAAGTCTGAGCTCCTCCCTTCAATCTAGACTTGGATATCTTTACCTTCTAGTGTTCAGAGCTCTCTTCACATTCAAAAAAACTTGTAATGGAGCCTATCCAATCCATAACCAAATCTTTGTCCATCTTCCCACTAAACAGTGGGAGATATAAATTTCCCTCCATGGTCCTTCTCTCCATGGATTTCAAGGAATTCAGGAGGGGTCTCTAGTTTGCAGGAGCCTCTTCTTCTTCCTACCCAAGGGTGTCCTCTTCAGCCCTTTCTTCTTCATTTCCAGAGTCATCTCCATCCTTCCTATCAACCTTGCCTTTCAAATTCTCTATTTCCCTTCTCATTTCTTTGTTCTCTGCCATCTTCTCTCACACAATATTTTCAAGTTCTATATTGGTTAATCTCGGAGGAAATTCTCTAGCCTCTATTTCTTCTCCTCCCTCTGACATGTTTCCCAAAATCCTTCTCCCTAAGGATCTTTCTAGGCTCTGATACCAATTGATGAAAAGCCCTCGCTTCTCTACCTTCTATCCTTATGATATGTTCCTCAATCCCAAGATTAAGCCAATGACCCTAACATATTAATACTAGCTTCATATGGTGACTTACACTTTTTTTATTGGGTTCCACATCCCCTCCAAACTATTGCTTCCAAAACCTATTAAAACCCTTAGGTTTTCCTCATGGACTCCAAGTGACCCTTTAAGGATAAAATGGTTTAATTAGGCTTGTTGTGTTACCCAAGACCCAAAAGACCTAAAGGGGTTTAAAGTGGTATTTTCTAAGGAAACATGACAAGAATCAACCATTGATTCTGCACTCTAAATCCACTTGTGAACACTTCTTCACAAAAGACCCTAATTCCTTGTAGCCCTTTCGGGACTGTTTTTACTACTTTACTCCTTATTCCTCCAAAGGACCCAACCAAACAATAGGTGATTCTGACACCCTTCACAAAGTTATACAATGCTCCCAAAAGGTTCATTAAACAAGGGTCTCAACCCCTACAGAGACTAGGGGACCTAATTTTCTAATTAGGCTTGTTTTCCAAAGGAAGTGCTTCTCAATGATGTTGCCCCATCAATCCAACCACTCAATTTTATTCTATTCATGGATTTGTCATCAAATCCAAAGGAAATTCCTTTGATCAATCATCCAACTCCATATATGGAACCTTTTGTGTCCTTCACTCCAGTGGTCACATAGAGATGTCCACCTAGGGTATCCACTTTCTTCCTGCTCCTGCAAGGAACCTGCAAAACACAACTGGATTCCTAATACATATTGACCATACTTACATTTCCTACAGGTTCATTAGTAACCAAGGGTGGAATTGCAAGATATGGTCATTTGGTTCACAATCCCTAGGAATGTCGTCTACACATACAACTAGAGTAAGTAATTTTGTGTTTTATCCCTCCTAAAAAAAAATCACAACTTCAAATCTTTTGTATATGAAAGATAAAAGATAACACTACCATCCCCAATTGGATTCAAAACATATACACACTGTACAGGGCTATACACAAATCTCTGCACATAAAAAATATAGGAATTTCACAGTTTTATTCGAATCTCTAGATGCAAAATCATTACAATATTCTCCTCTCGAATTGGAGAGGTTTGTTTCAACATTTGTATGTGTTTCCCAATGGTCTCTAACCAATTTTTAAACCGTGCTGACCATTGGGTGCAAAAATGAAACTTTTTGCAAAATTTGTCGTTAGCAACATTGACAACTTTTAACTATCAGCAAGAAGTTAGACTTATCGGTATATGAGAATCAGCTATCGAAAGCTGACAACCGACAACTATCGGTTAACACATCCAACAAGAAAACAACCTTCTAAGACACATCCTAAACACTTTTAAGACTGTTCTACATGCGCCTAAGCGCATATTTCTATGGTGGTTTATAGATCACCATTCCATGAAACTGGGTTACATGGTAGGGTTCTTTATTACAAACATAAAAAAACACTCAAAGAAAACAAAATGTCTTAATGGAACACAAATTTGGGTGTCATTAGGTCTTGTCTTATCCATGTTGGGGTGCCCTTGTACCAATTGGACCATCTTCTTTGAGGTTCCTCATGCCCTTGGCTTCACCAAAAAGAGTGAGAGAGGGGGAACGAGAGATGTTGAAGGGAGAAGGGGAGAAAGGTTTCAAGGTTTAGGGTTCGTGGTTATAGGTTTTTGGGAATAGGGTTTAGGGTTTAATGTGTGTGTGTGTGTGTGTGTGTGAGAGAGAGAGAGAGAGAGAGAGAGAGATGTGGGGTAAAGAGAGAGGGGGGATATGAAGAGATGAAGAAAGGGAGGGAGAGACCTAAGGGGGGGTATTTATGAGAGATATAAGCAAGGGAGAGGGAGGGAAAGATAGAAGATGTATCAATATATGAAATACATCCTCAAGAGGGAAAGTGAGGTAGAGAGGGTGATAGGGTGGTAGAAACCTAGAGATTGGAGAGAGATGTGAGAGAGACGAGAGGGAGGGAGATATGTATAGTGTTTGGGGTGTATATAGAGAGTGAGATATCGAGAATGAGAGAGTACTGATAGGAGCATGTTGATTTTTCAAATTTGACTAAGTCTAAAAATTTATATGATCATCAAAAATATAGAATCTACATTATAACTCCTACGATCTGAAACCACTCTCAAACATCCTGACAATATATACATGATATATAACTTAAATTATAAGCAAGGAAAAACACATATTGAAATGTGACTTGTGCTTAAAGTTATATTTTATGTATATATTCATTTTAGGAGTATAGTTGTGGCTTGATAATGAAAAATTGCATATTTTACATTTGGCACACATCATATATGGTGTACGCCATATGTAGAGACTTTTTTTACATATGGCGCATGCCATATTGATTCCTTGGGAAACACCAAGCCTAAGGCTTGAATTTTCCTTGTGCATCCAACCAAAAGGCATGTATGACTCCAATAGGCTTAAGATGTATTTTCAAAAAAATATGCAAAAAATTCATAAATTTTTGTCTGTGCTCCCCTTCAGGTTTACACATGGCTCAACATAGACAAAATCAAACAACATGATGTTCTAGATCTCTCTGTTAGCTATCTAACAATATAATTTATTTTGAATTTTGATTATGTTAAGCTTTTCATCTCTAATTTCTTTTATAAGTATGTCCAATTTTTATCAAAAACTAATGTGTAGTATTTTCGACATAGATTTTGGCTCGTTCATCAAGTTTTGAAACAAGTTACATTTTTAGAAATTAGACTCCATTTTACACACCTTAAAAAAACAAGTTTTGGTTTTACACACCTTAAAAATCAGACAATATGATGTTCCAGAGCTCTCTGTTAGCTATCTAACGATATAATTTATTTTGAATTTTGATTATGTTAAGCTTTTCATCTCTAATTTCTTTTGTAAGTATGTCTGATTTATGTCAAAAACTAATGTGTAGTATTTTTGACATAGATTTTGGCTTGTTCATCAAATTTTGGAACAAGTCACATATTTAGAAACTAGACTCCATTTTACACACCTTAGAAAAGAAGTTTTGATTTTTTATTAGTTTTCAATGATTTCTAGGGGGAGCACACTCAAATTTCACAATTTTTAGGATGTGTCCACTTCGAAAATTCATAAAAAATCACACATTCATAAAACAATTGGCAGAAACATATGGGATAAACTACATGGTGTTAGCTAATTTATCACTAGAGAAATTTTAAAAAAAATAAAAAAAATGTTAAGATTTTAGGGGGAGCACACTAGGCGCTATGTTATATTTTTTCACAAAAAATAGGACCACTTTTTGTACTCCCCCTTTTTTAGGTCCTTAATCTCCACCATTCTCAAAAACAATAGAAACTTAGAAACTAGATTCAGAGTACTAAAACTCTTGTTTTTGTTGCATCTTCAAATTTTTAGTATAACTATCTTCAATTTCTCGTCAAAGTTCAGAGTTTGTTGATTTTAGAAAAAAAAAAGTGACATCTTATACCCCTTTTTGGTCCCCCATCTTTGTGCACTTTCCCTGTTAGTTTGTATTAGAATTGTAAAGCTCTCACAAAATAAGAATTGACTAATTTAAAACAAAAAATACCATATTTCATATCTCAAAATTAGTTAATTTTTTAAGATGATTCATAGACAATGATGTGTAGGAAATGTTGATTTCATTATCATAATTAAGCAAGACTACATCAAGACTTCATTAGGAACTTTAGGTAGTATTTGCCATTGTAAAATTGATATATACGTGATTGCAACTTCTTACAACAATCCAAATTTAAAAATTGACACAAGTGATCCACTACTCAATAAGAAAATTATAAAATAAGTGCTAGTGTTTGGAAATCAATTGTAGCCCCAGGGATTTTCAACATTGCATATCAAGTCTCAAATTCTCATTCTCCGCCTTATTCATGCAAGAAACAATGAAGAATCTAATATTCCTTCTATCAACTTCTCCTTCTATCCATTTCTCCAAAGTGACCCCAAAACGAGTAGTCCAAGAAAGATCAAGAGAGAAAGTAGGAATACAACTCCACCAATGTGGTGCCCAAATTCAATATCAAAATAGAATTTAGAAGTGAACTCCATTAACAAGTCTTGAGTGACATCATTCTTCAAGAGGAGTCAAAGGTGACAGCAAGACTCTTAGAGTGTAGCACCTTACAAGCCTCTCTCTTAATTGTAAGTTTCTTCACATTAGAGCACCAATTAAGAATCAAGGCATGTAATCAAGGTTAAATTCTCAAATTCATTTTCTCAAACACTTGAATTGCAAATCTAACACCTTATATTTACATATCTTAAACATCAATTTTTGAGATAAAATAATTCCAATTTAAATTTCTCATAAACATTTAACTTAAAAAATAAGATATAGCTCTTTTTGGTAATACCGATTTGCTCAATTTCCCAAATTACTCTTACCATCAAATCTTTACACGTTTCAACAATAATTCTAAACTTACTTACAATAAATGGAGAAGGAAGACTTAGTTATTTCAGGTACAAATTATGATCTTGTTTAAAGATTTCACATATTGGCATGCATCAAAAGGACGAATGCAAAGAGTATTTCATCTTTGTCATCTCATCAAGAATTGTACCCATATTGACTACTGAGAAAAGCAATTGGAAATAGATGAATAAATTCAAGTGGATGGTAGTCGGTGGTCACTGAGGACCGACAGCAATTGTTTTACCGAGAGTCCACAACAACAAGGAAAGCTCCAACACAAAAATTCCATATATAGACCCGCGATCCACTGCGAACCCATAAATTGTTATGCTGCCTTTGCAGTGCTGGAAATATGATACTGCAAGTGCACACAAGACCATAAGCTAATTAGTAAGGCTGTTCTATGCAAATACAAAGAAGGATTAGGAAAAACCATGAATGTGTTGTTTTACCCAAGGCTTGGCGCTTGAAATAGGTCCGAGGATTATATTTGATGGCTTCTCTGGGCGCTTCCCCTGCAACAACGCTCTTACAGGCGGCTTCAAGATCTTCATTCGACTCCACGTGTATAATTGGTGACCCTTCAATGCCATTATTGCTTGAGGATTCCATGCAAGAACTCACAGCATGCCAACGACTAACAAAAGAAACTATTCGACGGGCAGTGTGAGTGATTTTGGCCGCCCCATGCAAGCACAGCACAAATCCAATAAGCTGAGTGGCAGAGCACACCTGCACTTCACAATTCACACCATCAAATTTATTGCCTATGTTCATAATTTGCTGTCTTCCTAATATGGATTGTGAAACTGTACTAGTTAAAGAATAAAGATTACATTTTTGTGGTTCGATCATCATAAAATTTATTGGGTATGCTCATAATATGCTGTCTTCCTAACATGCACTGTAAAAGTGTACTAGCTAAAGAATAAAGATCGAGTTTTTGTGGTTCAATCATCATACGATTTATTGGGTATGTTCATAATTTGCCATCTTACTAATATGGACTGAAAAATGTACTAGTTAAAGAATAAAGATTGAATTTTTGTGGATGAATCATCATACCGCTAAATCTCCAATCTCGGGGAAGGTGATACCTCCAGAGCGAGCGGTGATGATGAATAAAGAGACAATTTGGCTGAGAGTGATGGTAATCAATGAGGAGAGGAGGAAAATTCTGAACCTGTGGCTCATAATTATGAGCTGGTCGCGTATCCGCATGTGCTCCCTGAGTAAAAGGGAACAGTGAGCAGCTTGAGCGTAACTGGATTCAAGCAGCTTGTAAAAGCCCTTGAATCTCAGTATCTGGAGGGTGCAGATAAGCCTAAACAGAACGCACATGAGCATGAACACTGCGGCTCTGTAAAGCCAAGATACCATCATCAGAAAACACATTATTACATTCTTTGCCAACTCATTTGAGATGAGAGGAATCTGTACAGAGGCTCGTGAGAACCACATGATTTTGTGAATAAGCTCCACCACGAAACAGGGCAGTAGCACTTTCAGCAGCAACCGGAAAGAATCCTGCATTCAAACATCATAATTTTCACATCACATCACACAAACTTAATTTCACAACTGGTTTGAACATGTTAGGAATTGGGCAAAGCTTAAACTAATATATACCCACAATATTCTTTATTGTTTGTAGCATCTAAACAAATTAAATTACAGAGGAGGTTGAGGATTTGGGGCAAGAATTGAAAAAAAAAAAGAGTAATGTAAAATGCTTTTACTTCAAGTTGATCTTGATAGCCATGTTGGACTTGTGCAGATTCTTTTCCAATTTGATCGAGAAAGAGCATCTTTCTAAGGCCATAAGTGCGGAGAAACCCAGAAAGACACAGAAACCCAATAACAGAGAGCCCTGACTCTGATATTTGCACTAATGCTTTGAAAGGGTGTTTCTCAGATTTCTCACAGTTATGACAAACCACCACCCAAATGCTGAACAGGGGAATGAGGATAGAGAATACAAGGAAGAGAATCCATGAAAAGATGAGGTGGGTTGTACCGAGTTGTTGTAAGCCTAACCACATGAGGCCCACACGAAATTGCCAGAGCTCGTCGTTAATATTTGAGACACATCTCTTGAAATCAACACTTGGTAAGGCTGTAACAATCTGTTGATCTTTGATCAAAGCAGAGGTTTCATCTTCATCTCTGCTCGAACCAATAAACGGTTCTGTGAATCTGATAACTTGATCCATGATGAAATAAATACACCACAATTGATCAAGCTGGGGATTCTCTACTTAAACATGGTTTCTCGACAACTCAAGAGAGAAGTCAATTTGTTGGGTCGAAAGCTCACGAGCATGCATGCCCCAAATGAAGTTGTCAAGTATTATTAACACCCTACTTTCCAACTGTAAAGCAAATTTTCACCACCTAACAGTGGCTCCCGTGACCCTGTTACTCTCCCCCAAACTTCGATCACGCTTTTCTTCAATGAGATTGGATATGAATTTCTCAAGTTCACCCTTAGTTGCAAAATTAACGGTCATGTAGAGCACCGTGAATTCAAAAATGAGAGAATAGAATACAATAGAAAGTCTACAAGGCTAAAGAAAGTCTATGGAACATATGGTGACAATCAAGTTAACAACATTATGTTTCACTCCTATGATCGAAGAGAAATTGACTTCACTCGTTGAGTTAAGAGTTTGAGGATAGGTCTCCCTTTATGATAGTGCATTCACATATACATTAATTACAAATTTTCCTTCAAAAATTTGGGCATTTATTTACCACACAAATTTGGACAATTATTCACCTCACACGAATGCATAGATTAGGTGATAGGAGGAACAATGAAGTTGTCTTTTTCTGAAAAGGTTGTTACATGTATAAGTCTCGCTTTACCATATATAAAATTATCTAGTAAAATTTTAATAATGTGCAAATCTTAAGTAGAATTATGAGTAATAATTGAAATGTAATAGATCGGAAGGTAGGACTATTGACAAATTGATTTTCATGATAGATTGCATGCTAGTTGGAAAATTCTTTGGGAGTAGACCCAATATTGAAATCATTTATAGATAGACCATACCTAAAAGGAAAATCAAAGGTTATGCAGAGTATGTCTCACTAAGGATCTATTCAATTTATCTTTTCCTCTTAGGGAAGATTGCATCTATATCTAGGTGAGTGGCCTTTGATTCTTTAGTAAATCTAGTCTTTCACTTTAGATGTTGAAGCCTAGACTTGACCATGATCCACATTTCTTAAGAATGGTGCCTACCTAGTTTTGGTTTCTTAATCTTCTAATGAAATACTAAGAAAAAGATATTATTGTTGACTTATTGTCAACTCCTTTTGGTACCTTTTAATCTTAGATAATGTCACTAAGAATAAACCTACATGGTCTTCACATGGTGCTATGTGAATGTGGAGGATGAAAAAGTTCTCCTTAACTCCATTATTTTGGAATCCAAATTGGGGAGATAGATCCAAAGTGTTCATTAGAAAGGTCTACTCTTTTTTGCTTGAATTTCTTGTAGATTGATTATTTGACCAATGCTTGTCATATTAAGGGAAGGAGAAAAGAAATGGCACAAGCCTTAATATAAAACAAAATTAAAGGAATACAAACTGAAGAGGTGGCCTAGGGATTGGGTGTTGAGTCTTCTCACACCCTTGAGGATATTTTAGAAGATGGTGAAACCCCCTCTCAATTCAACTTATAAGGCTCTTGAAACTTCTACTGAAGACAAGTTTACATAGGTACCAGTGAATGCGTAGAATGAATGTGAGACTCCTTCCATTTCTTCCCCTAAAACAACATCCCCATCTAAGGTTCCTCAACTCCCTTAGAAATAACCCAAAAGTATGTCCCTTCATGATTGAGGTTTCTTTGGCTTCTTCTCCCTTTCAAACTTCTTCTACTTTTTAAGGAAGTCCTCATGGAGGTCTCATTGATGATTTCACCCTCCACCTTGATTGCTAAAAAGGTGAAATATCTTTGCAAGACAAGCATCTAAGGAGGCCAATTGATGTGGGAAAAGACTATAAACGTAGGAAAATATCTAAAAATTTAGAGTGAAAGAGATAGAAAAGTATGTGACTAATGGGAAGGAAGCTATGTTGGAGTTGGCATGCTCAAAGAAGATTTTTTGTATTATCACATCCTAAAATATTAGAGGGCTTAACAACCCTCACAAGTAGGTTATAATACTTAAGAGGGTTCTTAAGATATCAAACTAGACATTCTCCTACTCCAAGAGTCCAAAATATCATTGGGTTCTTTTTTAGCTATTAGCTTGAATATTTGGCCAAGGGCAATCTTTCAAGCAATTAAAGCAGAAAAACTCTTATCTATGTATATAAATTCCTTGAAGATTCTTTTCAAGCATATTGAAGTAATTCATTATATTTGGATACTCTCTACCAGATAATCTCTTAACATAAGTAAAAAATAGATTATTATTGTGGGAGGAATCGATCAACTTTAATAGAATTACCATGATGTTAAGAGGATGATTTCGAGGTACTTCAACACCTCACTATACCCATCAACAAAATAGGATAAACCTTATAGTTTATTGAAAGTGTGTTCCTTGTTAAAAGAGGTCTTGTGGATATTGATTAAGAATGTTCCTATTTTATGTGAACCAACAAAAGAGAAATCTAAACAACCTCATCTAATTCAAATTGGATATATTCTCAATCTCTTCCAACTAGAACATTATAGACAAATACAACCTTAAAGACTTGGGTTAGAATTGGATCTAACCATATCTCTCTATTGCTAAACTAGGACGTGGGATCCAGAAAAGGTAATCACCCTTTAAGGTTCAAGATAATGTAAAACCAACACCTAGATCTAAAAATAATAATAAGAAAGAGGTGGAACATGTAGGTAAGAGGAAAAACTTTCCACAAACTAATCTACATCTTTACAAATATTTAAGAAAAAAATATAAATGAGTGGAACTTGAACACTTTTCAAACCATTTTTGAACAAAAAAGAGCTAAATAGAGGTTAATAAATAAGAAATGGGCAAAAAGAGAGCTAATGAGGGAATTTGTATTATGAAAAAGGAAGCCCTAAGTAATCTTCATAAGATAATTGAAAAAAGGAAATCTTTTGGAAATCAAAATCTAGGATTTAGTCGCTCAAAACTAGATATCATAACTCAAAGTTTTCTCATGTGTACTGGTCCTCAAGCATAGAAAAACAACAAAATAACTATTTTGGTAAAGAATGATGGTTCTAAACTCACACATAAATATGATATTTGGTTTGAGTGAGCTAGTTTCTTTAAAAATATCCTCAATAATGCCCTTGTTGAGGAAATATTTTTTTAGGAGCAACCCCTAGAGGTGATTCATAAGGTTATCTTTTCCATTGATTTGGATTGTTATGTTAGAATAAATTATTATTTACTCTTACTTAAGTTCCACTTAGACATATTAGTTGTCATTTATATTTTCTAGGTGAGTAGGTATAGTTTATTATTATTTTATTACCTACTTTTAAGTTAATTGTGTTAGGTGGTTGTACCTACCCTCGCACTTCATTAGTGCTCTCTTTCTTGTTCTTGCCTTTATAAGAAGAGCTTATGTACATTGTTTGACATCTCATCAATATATTTCATTTTTCTGGTGAATCATATTATTCTCTTTTATGTGGAAGTGTTTGCATTCATGGAAACTTGGGAGCATTGCTCCAACATGGTATCAGAGCTTGTTGATCAAATTTTTTTTCCAGTTTGAGACCTCACAAGCCCCATTCAGATCAATAATCGACATTTTGTATTCCTTCAAATCAAAGAGTTGTCTCAATTTATTTTTTTCTAAAGAAAGTTATTCTAGATCACTATTTTGTTTTTTACTTTGAATCGAGCCACTTTGTCCTAGATTATTTCATTCCTCTTTGTGGCTGACAATTTTCCTGCATGCACACTCTTTATCTTTGTCTTTTGAGGCAGTCTCTACATTTACCTACCATTTCCATCAAATGTCATATGTTGGAAATTTGTATTTGGTTCTTTTTTTGTTTTTTTGGAAGAAACATGTATCCATTGGATTAAATTGTTCTTCATCTAGTAGCATTATTCATCACTAATGATTGGCTTGCACTCTTATTTGGAGGCTACTCAGTTGTGTATCCATTTGGTAGAGGCTCCCACTTTGTTTTGTATGGTGATCAGCTTTGAGCACCATTTCTTGATAGGGGCACTCACTATTTTGTGGCCCGTATAAATCAACATTATTCATTGGATGAGAAAAGCACCTCAAGTGATTTGCAATGATATATTTATTTTCAAGAAGTTGCGATAAAATCCTCAAAGAAATAAACATTTGTCTTTGTTCTTTTTTTAGATTGTAAGTTTCTTTTGCAGTAGCGATCATCACCTTTTTTCTAGATATACAACTCCTGGGTTTGAGGGATCTCATATTGGCACCGACTTGAAGCCATATTTTTCCATTAGTATGAAAGGAAAAATATTTTTGAAACCGTCGCTATCACCAACACCGAAAGACAGAGTTAGTGTAATCCGACAGACAAGTTCACAAGGGAACCCGACGACACAGTTCACTAGTGCAAACGTGACAAAGTAACCTAACAGTGCAACCCGGCATAGGAACTCGACAAGCAGGTTACAGTTTAACTCGACAGAATAGATAACAGAGGAACCTGAAAGACTACAAAGCAACCCGAGCACCAGTCTACCGAGAGATAGTTAGAATTCTGAGAAATGTGGATTTGACTTCCACGTCAGATAAAACACTTGTGTTTTATATTTAGCTTTTTTATTAGCTTTAAATCCATTTATTGAGGGACAAGCAATGTAATTGTAATTATTTTAATCAGTCAAACTGATTAGAAATATGCAAACTAGGAGATCAAGGTCAAGTTGTAAACCTTTGATCATAGAGTTATCATTGTAATATGTGAAACTCTTTTTAGGTCAAACTCATTATAAATAGATATGTAATCAATCAGAACATGAGTGTGATGATGATTGTATCCGAGAAGCACATCTATGGATCAGACTGAGATTTTTACATAGAAGAACAACAAAAGATGAAACATGTTATCAAGAACCAGATTCAAGGCTACTGAGCAGAATAGAGGTATTGATCAATCACTATAGGTGATAAATATACATGTAATCTTTATTGGATCTGTAATCAGAAATTCTAGATTGCATATACTTGGGTCATTGAATATTTTTGACTACATTCCAACAAGTGTAGCAAATACAAGAAATCCTTGAGAAAGGTGGATTTAACAATCCTTTACAAATCTCTTAACCGAGTGCACACTAAATAGTGTTGCTAAAGCTCTTAATAGAGTAGACCTTAACCAGCCTCTACATGATACTCCTAACAGGGTAGATCATCAGAAGTGATCAAAATTGTAAGCCTTAACCAACCCCTTCCATTCTGCAGATAGTGAAGTTTTGTGGGTTTCATCCCCACTGCAATTTTTACCTTCTAACAGGGGTTTTCTACGTTATCAAATCTTGTGTCATGTGTTATTACATTTCATGAATGTTTACATGCTAAATTAAGTTTATAATTTGATATAACATACACAAAGATAGAATAGCATATATGGATGGTAAGACAATTGATTACTAAAAGGATTAAGGTTAAGTGATACAATTTTTGAGGGTACTGATTCACCCCTCCCCTCTCAGTACACACCATTCCATTATTTCCAACAATTGGTATCAGAGCTAGATCTCTTATTTGGAAAAGTTTAAAAGACTTAAGAGAAAATATCATATAATGGAAAGGTATAAGCTAGACAAGAGTATTGAGAATCAGAAGTTAGAGATATAGATCTTCTATGAGCAATATAAAGAAGCTAGAATCAAGATGAGACAACTACTGGATGAAAGAAAGCTAATGGCATCTCGCTATAGTGAAACAGACTATCATGAAGAGGAGATACCTAATCTATTTGAGTCATCAAAATCTACATCTAGCAAAGCATCAGACACATCTGAAGAAAGCATCACAAGTTTGAATGAAATCAATCAACGTCTAGCTAGACAAGTGAAATCACTGCAAATCGATCAAGAGACATAGATGGTAAGGATGATTAATGTTATGAATAATGCTAGACAAGCTGAACAAGAAAGAACACTAGGTATTGATGACAGGAGGAAGATCACTGAAAAGCTACAAGAAAAAGAGTCATAAATACAAAGACTTGTTGAACATCATCATGAGATCACCAATCAAATTATTCTTATGAGTCAGGAGGCAAACCAAATGAATATAGAACTGAATGGAAAGCTGGAAGCTATTGGTGAGCTAAGAAAAGAAAATGAAAGACTGAAGCATGAAGTGAGAATTCAGAAACAACACAATGACATGATCAAGAGAGCTGAAGAAAGCACCAAAAAGATGGATGATTTTCTAGATGGACAAAGAAGAGTCAAAAATAATACCGGACTAGAATATATCGAGAATGGAGAATCACCATACCAAGTTGATCCAAATAATGTCTACACAAATCCAAGACCAAGAAGGCAGTCATGCAATCACTATGGAAAACCAAGCCACACATCAAATGTTTGCAGGAGAAAAATAAAAGATATTCCTAAATCCACACCTTCATTCATAGGAAATTGTTTTAAATGTAACAAGAAAGGACATAAAGCATATGAATGTAAACCCGAGGTGAAACAACCAAAGAAGGAAACCTACAAGGAAAAATAATGTCCTACTTGCAAAATGCATGGGCACACATCTCTTGAGTACAGGAAGAAGAAAAAGAAATCATGGAAGCCTAAAGAAAATGAAAATGCTTATCAACCGAAAAGAGTCAGTAACTCATATGTTTTGGATTACAATACATGGGAAAACTGCACATCATGTGGAAGATTTGGACACATAGCTACAAACCGCATGAGAAAATGGATGAGAAAGTCTAGGAGATAGACTAACCCCAGAATGACACGATTACACTATCATAAAGTTGGTCATCTAAGCAAGGATTGTAGAGACCGAGTGATAGAGACAAGAACCTTTGTCAATGGAAATACCATTGAAGACATCAGGAAGATGAGAAAAAAAATATGGAGGAAAGCTACAGACACTGATGATGCTGGACCAATCAATGCAATTGGTGACACCTTATCCAATGGATCTGGTGACATCACCACCCCCACCTAAGATGAACAAGTAAGTATGGAAATGCACTATACTAAGTTATACTTTACATCAGTTCTATTATACATATTTAAAATTCCAAACTAGCATGATTAAAGATGCACTATGGTATTACTTGTTATGATTCTATAAATTCAATCTCGTCAGTTAATGCATACCAAAAAGCATCTGTTAACATACAAAAGCTAAGTTTTAAAAACATACTGAGAATCATCAGTGTACATGTGAAAACCAAGTTAATCAACGTAACCCAAGACTCGATAGTAATCATGTAAAATGCATTGAAGACTTCGCCACTTCTCGAGCACCGTCGGTAAACCTGTGAAAGGTCAAGTAAGTTATCACTTACCCTGAGCTGAAATTTTTGTGTGTAACCCGAGAAACTTTGTCTTTGACACCTGACAAGTGGGTAGAGCATTAATTGATCTGCTTAGGGCATCGTCTATAAATAGGGCGATGGATGATCTCATTATTCGCAAAGCAATTAAGAAATGGAACAAAGCAGAGAAGAGCGAAAACAAAGCGACCCAGTTGCAGAGCACTCCAAGTAGATTCACAACATTCAGATTTTGAACAACAACAGTTGTCAGAAGGTTAAAGTAAGTAACTAAATACACCAAGCTCACTGTTTGTTTTATAGGAAAATCCCTAAATTCACAAAAACCACAGCGACCACTTTCTGTGCAACCAAGATCAAGAACGCTAAAGAGAAGAAGGTTAATCTGATCAAGAAATCCACTTGTGAATAACCTAAGTATAAAATTTGTCTAGAGGTTTCCTCACAACCCGACGAAGCTAGTGCGTTCTCTAGAATTCCACCTAGGGTTTTATTGATTGAGGATGTACGAGCCTACATACATTGCAAGATCATCGAGATAGGAGATCTTGAAGTTGATCAAGCTTACAAGAAGCTTTATACAGGCGAAACCATCAAGGAGGAACAAAAATACATTGAGGTCAAAGGGCTGACATGTTCCCTAATGTTCACGAGGGAGTTTAAGACTGAATGGATTTAGATAGTGTTGAGCAGAGTGCACGACCAAAAAATGTGGCTAGATGAGCCAAAACTGATCACTAGAGATGTGATACACACTGTGACCAATTATCCTATAACCGACAAGGCCAAGGCTCTCAAACACCCTTCTCATTGCAAGATAGAGAAGATGGCAGGTGCAGTATGGGATAATAGAGGATTAAAGATTAACACCATCACTGATCCAGAACTCAAGTTTGGTGCATGTGTACTAGGTTACAAGATATACCAATCCAGCAGGTTAAACAACATAGCATGTGGAGCAGTTGACACTGCTTACAAGATTGTGAAGAAGGGTCTATAATTATATCTATCTGAGCTTCTACTGAAGTAGTTATATGAGAACATGGGGACAATCAGGTCTACAAAGTCCAATTCATGTAAGTTCAGATCACTTTTAATGTGTACATTTTTCTATTTTCAGGACTTCTTTCCATCCATAGGTAATCTCAACTAGGATACTACCCGACCAGTGACCATACAAATCAGTGAATTCATCAAGTCACTAGGTGACAACTTTGTATCAGTTATGGATGAATACTTCACTGGATTTAAGGAAAGAATGCACAAAAGAATGAGGATACCAGAACAACTGGTAGAAAAATATAAGACTGACATTTACTTTATGGTGGAAACTGGTAACACCTTTATCAAACTAGTTGTGCTAAGGACAACATGGTTAGCACCACTTGACTATGAGGTCAACATAGATCAAGCAACCAATGCTATTGAAGCATTGATAAATGAACTAGTGGACAAGTCATAACCTAGGTTTGGAACCTATGAGGAAGCCAAGGAAAGAATAAAAATAGGCTTAGTTGTGAAGAAAATTGTTATAAATAAAGAGAAAATGGTAAAGAAACTTAAGAAAAAGTTGTCGTTAAATGATGAAGAGTTTGAGAAAAAGGATGACACCGAGGGACATTACCCATCGGTGAAGAAGAACAATTGAGTGACTATGAATCTATAGAGTATGATGCACCACCACCAGTAGCAGCAAAGAAACCAAGGACCACCATTGCATCAAAGAATAGAATTTAGAAAAATAAAGATGGAAGTGTATCACCGGTAAAGAAAGGACAAGTGGGGACTTACAAGAGAAAGTCTCAAACTAGGAAACAGGCACCATCAAAAAGAATAAAGTTCATCATAACTAAGGAATACATAGATGACACCAAAAAATATGAACAACTAGTTACGAATAAGTTCCCTACCACAATTGATGAGGTTCAATAACATACCCCAAGATTAGGAAATTGCTAACACTAGATCTTGAGGATCAGAATAAGTTAGAGGAGGCAATCATCACAACAATGTGTGTATTCAAATATGTACCAATACAGTTTGAAGGTAAAATTCCTAAAGAACTTTTAGACATAATTTAAGCAAGGTGGACATTTGCATTACATTCTAAGAAACAAATAAGGCACTAGTAAAATTGGCCCCTATTTTCGACAAAAATTGGTCAAATTATCTACGCAGATTGGTCGAAAGACCCACAAATTGCTTTGATCGTCAAAAGATTGACACATTCTTGTTAACGTCAAAATTTCTACACAAACTTGGTTGAAATTAGCATATTCAAACACCCACATTATTTGTCAAAAATGCGCCCAACGTTCATCAAAATGTTCAAAAAGTTTCGACCAAATTTAGTCGAAATGTTTGAAATTTTTTGACATAGAATGGTCAAATTTTTTTGACTAAAATCTTTCTATTTTGACCAGGATGCCAAACCCATGACGTAAGCTTTCGACACAGAATGGTCAAAACATTTTGACCAAACTCTTTCTGTTTTGACCAGGATGCCAAACTCACAACGCAAGCTTTCGACCAATTAATGTCAAAATTTTGACAAAAATTGAATTTAAAAAAAAAAACAAATTTTGAAACCAAATAGCCTCAGTTTTGGTACTCGGCTTCAATAGAAGATGGACCAATAAAAAATTGCTTCTTGCTCTCTAACAAACAAGTCTTGAACCAAGTGAGAAGCTATAAGTTCATGACTTCAACTTATAGCTTCTCACTTGGTTCAAGACTTGTTTGTTAGAGAGAAAGAAGCAATTTGTTATTGGTCCATCTTCTATTGAAGCCGAGTACCAAAAATGAGGCTATTTGGTTTCATAATTTTCTCATTGAGTTTGGTATTCAATCTAAACAACCATCAATCATATTTTGAGACAATCAATGTGCTACTCAAATCTCATGTATCCCAATCCATCATCAAAGGACCAAGCATATTTACATCCATATACACTACATTGGGGATCTGATTCATGGACAAGTCATCAATCTACTATTACCCAACATCCAAGCAAGTTGCCAATATTTTTACCAAAACCTTCATGTAAAGAAAGTATTATTATTTGTTAACTTTGTTGGGGGTGTGGGAGACAT
>MU220185.1:15521-25984 GCA_018584345.1 Thuja plicata | reverse complement strand
CTCTTTTGATCTCCTCGCTGTGAGGCTCTGCCTCGTATTCTGTTTATTTTTGCTGCCTCTATGAGGCCCGGACTTGATTACGTCTAACTGTATTTTTTTGAAATCCTTATTATTAATACAAAAAAAATAACTTAAAATAATTTAACATAATTTAAAATAGATAAAAAAAGTTAAAAATAATTTAAAATAACTTAAAGTAGTTTTAAATAACTTAAAATAGTGTGAAATAGTTTAAAATAGTGTGTAATAGTTTAAAATAGGTTAAAATAGTGTAAAATAATTTAAAATAGTTTAAAATTTTAAAATAATATAAAATATTGTAAAATAATGTAGAATAGTTTTTAATAGTTTAAAATAATGTAAAATAATTTAAAATAGCTTAAAATAGTTTAAAATAATGTTAAAAAGTTTAAAATAGTGTAATATAGCTTAAAATAATGTAAAATAGTTTAAAATAACTTAAAATAGTGTAAAATAGTGTAAAATAATTTAAAATAGTTTAAGATAATTTAAAATAATGTAAAATAGTTTAAGAAAGTTTAAAATAGTATTAAATTATTTAAAATAGTGTAAAATAGTTTAAAATAAATTAAAATAGTATAAAATAGCTTAAGATAGTTTAAAATAGTGTAAAATAATGTAAAATAGTGTAAAATAGTATAAAATAGTTTAAAATAATGTAAAAAGTAGTTTAAAATAGTGTAAAATAGTTTAAATAGTGTAAAATAACTTAAAATAGTATAAAATAATTTAAAATGGTTTAAAATAACTTAAAATAGCTTAAAATAGTATAAAATAATATAAAATAGTTTAAAATAGTATAAAATTATTTAAAATAATGTAAAATAGTTTAAAATAGTATAAAATAAATTAAAATAGTGTAAAATAGTTTAAAATAGTGTAAAATAGTGAAAATAGTTTAAAATAGTGTAAAATAGTATAAAATAATGTAATAGTGTTAAATAATATAAAATAGTGTAAAATAATTAAAAATAATGTGAAATAGTGTTAAAATAGATTAAAATAGTGTAAAATTGTTTAATATAATTTAAAATAGTGTAAATTAATGTAAAAATATTGTAAACGAGTGTAAAATAGTTTAAAATAATTTTAAAAAGTGTAAAATAGTGGAAAGGAATTTAAAATAATTTAAATTAGTGTAAAATAGTTTAAAATAGTGTATGATAGTTTAAAATAGTGTAAAATTGTTTAAAATAATTTAAAATAGTTTAAAATATGGTAAAGTAATTTAAAATAGTTTAAATAGTATAAAATAGTGTAAAATAGTTTAAAATAAGTTAAAATAGTGTAAAATAAGTTAAAATTATTAAAAATAATTTAAAAGAATATTAAAAAGTTTGTAAAATAATTTAAAATATTTTATAGGTGTAAAATAATTTAAAATAGTGTAACATATTTAAAATAGCTTAAAGTAGCATAAAATAATTTAAAATAGTTTAAAATAATGTAACATATATAAAATAGTGTAAATAATGTAAAACTATGTTAAAATAGTGTAAAATAATATAAAATATTATAAAAATAATTTCAAATAGTGTTAAAAATATAAAATGGTGTAAAACATAGTAAAATAGTGTAAAATAATTTAAAATAGTGTAAAATAGTATAAAATAATTTAAAATAGTTTAAAATAACATAAAATGATTTAAAATAGTATAAAAAGTTAAAATAATTGAAAATAGTTTTAAATGGTGTAAAATAATTTAAATAATATGAAATCATTTAAAATAGTGTGAAATAGTATAAAATAATTTAAAATATTTTTAAATAGCTTAAAATAGTGTAAATAATTTAAAAATTTCAAATAATGTAAAACAATATAAAATAGTTTTTAATAATTTAAAATACTTTAAAATAGTATAAAATAACTTAAAATAGTTTAACATAATGTAAAAAAATTGAAATAGTGTAAAATAGCTTAAAATAATGTAAAATAGTTTAAAATAACGTAAAATAGTTAAAAATAATATAAAATAATGTTAAATAATTTAAAATAATGTAAAATAATTTTAAATACTTTAAAATAGTGTAACATAATTTAAAATAGTGTAAAATAGTTTAAAATAGCTTAAAATACTGTACAATAATTTAAAAATATTTAAAAATAGTTTAAAATAATATAAAATAGTTTAAAATTATGTAAAATTATTTATAATAGTGTTAAATAATTTAAAATAGTGTAAAATAGTGTATAAAGTAACTTAAAATAGTTTAAAATAATGTAAAATAATTTAAAATAGTGTAAAATAGTTTAAAATAACGTAAAAATTAGTTTGAAATAATATAAAATAAATTAAAATATTTTAAAATGATATAAAATAACTTGAAATATTTTAAAATAGTGTAAAATGACTTACAATAATTTAAAATAGTTTCAAATTGTCTAAAATATTGTAAAATAGTTCAAAAAATTGTAAAATAGTTTAAAATAATGTAAAATAGTTTAAAATAATTTAAAATAGTTTAAAATAACTTAAAATAGTGTATTAGTGTTTAAAATTGTGTAAAATAACTTAAAATAGTATAAAATAGTTTAAAATAATGTAAAATAGTATAAAATAGTGTAAAATTATTTAAAATAATGTAAAATGGTTTAAAATAATGTAAAATAGTGTAAAATAAGTTAAATAGTGTAAAATAGTTTAAAATAATTTCAAATAATGTTAAATAGTTTAAAATAGTCTAAAATAGTATACAATAATGTAAATAGTGTTAAATAATTTAAAATATTGTGAAATAGTGTTAAAATAGTGTAAAATAGTTTAAAATAACTTAAAATATTATAAATTAATTTGAAATAGTATAAAACAGTATAAAATAGTTTAAAATAGTATATAATAGTTTAAAATAGAGTAAAATAATTTAAAATAATATAAAGTTGTGTAAAATAATTTAAAATAGTATAAAATTATGTAAAATAATTTAAATTAATTTAAAATAATGTAAAATAGTTTAAAATAGTGTAAAACAATGTAAAAATAGTTTAAAATAGTGTAAAATAATTTAAAATAGTTTAAAATATGTTAAAATAGTTTAAAATAATGTAAAAAAAATTAGTGTTAAATAATGTTAAATAATTTAAAATAGTTTAAAATAATATAAATTAGTGTAAATATAGTTTAAAATAGTCTAACATATTTAAAATAGTTTAAAATAATGTAAAATAGTTTAAAATATTGTAACATATTGAAAATAGTGTAAAATAATATAAAAAATTTAAAATAATGTTAAAATAGTGTTAAAATATTATAAAATAATATAAAATAGTGTTAAATAATATAAAATAGTTTAAAATAGTGTAAAATAGTTTAAAATAGATTAAAAATAACTTAAAATAGTATGAAATAATGTAAAATAGTTTAAGATATTATAAAATGGTATTAAATAACTTAAAATAGTGTAAAATAGTTTAAAATATTTTAAAATAGTGTAAAATAACTGAAAAATAGTTTAAAATAATGTAAAATAGTTTTAAAATAGTTTAACATAATTTAAAATAGTTAAAAAAAAGTGTAAAATAGTTTAAAAAATTTAAAATAGCTTAAAATATATTAAAATAGTGTAAAATAGCTTAAAATGCTCTTTCAGTATATTGTCTTTCCGTGATTCTCTAGATATGCATAATTTGGCTTTTTGGAACAACAACCCTTAAAATAGCTTAACTTATTTGCACTTGTTGCTGTAGGCCTATCAATAATGGCTTATGTATTTGCAAATACTCTCATTAGTTTTAAACGATATCTTCCACTCGTTTGCACTATCTTAAACTATTTAAAATTATTTTACACTATTTTAAACTATTTTACACAGTTTTACATTATTTTACACTATCTTAAACTATTTTAAATTAATTTACATTATTTTGAATTGTTTTACACTATTTTAAACTATTTTAAATTATTTTACACTATTTTAAACTATTTTACTACATTTTAAACTATTTTACATAATTTTATATTATTTTATACTATTTTAAATTATTTTAAACTATTTTATACTATTTTAGATTATTTTACAATATTTTACACTAATTTATACTATTTAATCTATTTTACACTATTTTAAATTATTTTACACTGTTTTACACTATTTTAAACTATTTTACATTATTTTATACTATTTTATGCTAATTTAAATTAGTTTACATTATTAACACTATTTTAAATGATTTTACATTATTTTACACTATTTTAAATTATTATATACTATTTTACACTATTTTATATTATTTTACACTATTTTAAACTATTTTAAATTAATTTACACTATTTTATACTGTTTTACATTATTTTAAACTATTTTACACTATTTAAAACTATTTAACACTATTTTACATTAAAATCGATTAGATTTTCACAATTCATCAAATTTAGAGCTGAATTTCTAGTTTTGATTGTGTATATTTTTTAGCATCAATATTTTAGATCACACTCTATGATCCATCATGAAGATGATTTACACTATTTTAAACTATTTTACACTATTTTACATTATTTTATTTTTTAAAAACTATTTTACACTATTTTAAATTATTTTAAACTATTTCACACTATTTTACATTATTTAAAATTATTTTACATAATTTTAAACTATTTAAAATTATTTTACATAATTTTAAACTATTTAAAATTATTTTACATAATTTTAAACTATTTTTAATTATTTTAGATTAATTTGAATTATTTTATACTATTTTAAACAGTTTTATACTATTTTACACTATTTTACACTATTTTTCATAGCTTTACACTATTTTAATCTATTTTAAAGTATTTTACACTATTTTAAACTAATTTACATTATTTTAAACCATTTTACATCATTTTAAATTATTTTACATTATTTTACGTCATTTTAAACTATTTAACACTATTTTACATTATTTTAAACTATTTACATTACTTTACACTATTTTAAACTATTTTAAATTATTTTGTACCATTTTACACTATTTTAAATTATTTTAAACTATTTTAAACTATTTGGTATTAATTTACATTATTTTAAACTATTTTAAAACAATTTACACAATTTTACACTATTTTAAACTATTTTACACTATTTTACGTTATTTTAAACTATTTTACACTATTTTAAGCTATTTTACACTATTTTGCAATATTTTAAATTATTTTATAATATTTACACTATTTTATAATATTTTAAACTATTTTAAATTATTGTACACTATTTTAAACTATTGTACATTATTTTAAACTATTTTAAACAATTTTACACAATTTTAAATTATTTTATACTAATTTACAATATTTGAAACTATTTTACACTATTTTAAAATAGTTTACACTATTTTAAATTATTTTACACTATTTTAAACTATTTTACACTATTTTACACTATTTAAAACTATTTCTAATTCTTTTACATTATTTTAAACTATTTTACGTTATTTTAAAATATTTTAAACTATTTTACACTATTTACATTATTTTATATTATTTTACGCTATTTTAAATTATTTTAATTTATTTACATCATTTTATAATATTTTAAATTATTTTAAATTATTTTACACCATTTTATATTATTTTACACTATTTTACAATATTTACATTATTTTAAACTATTATAAATTATTTTACCTTATTTTACACTATTTTACACTATTTTAAAACTATTTCAAACCTTTTAAACTATTTTACATTGTTTTATACTAATTTATACTATTTTAAACTATTTTACATACTTTACATTATTTAAAATTATTTTACACTATTTTACGCTATTTTACACTATTTTACACAATTTTAAACTATTTTACACTATTTTAAATTATTTTATATTTTTAAAAATTATTTTACACCATTTTATATTATTTTATACTATTTTACATCATTTAAAACTATTTTATATTATTTTAAACTATTTTAAACTATTTTAAATTATTTTACATCATTTTACACTATATTACACTATTTAAAACTATTTTAATTTTATTTGTATTAAAAATAGGTTTATCAAAAAGATTAGAAAATGAGACACTTCACAGATCCATCACAAGAGACCAAAATATAGAGGCAACACCTCAAATCAAGAGTATCACAAGTGACAAATTTGTATGACATAATAAGTAAAAACTAGCATAGCTAGATCAAGATATCATCGAAAATGTCCACCTAGGTAGTCCAACCTAAGTTGCCTTTCACACAATGCTCTTCTTCTTCTGGATCTGGTGAAGGAGGAATATCATGTTATCCGAGGCAAGCTTACTATTCTTTTGGAGCTCACGATTGAATTCTTTAATAGTTCTTTCGAAGATGTGCAAATCGTCCATATGCTTTCTCTAAGCCTGACCATCCTTAACCTCATATGCGAAGAAGGTGGTGTAACCGTTCTTAAGAAGTCTTTTGAATTTATCCTTCTGCACCCTCATGGTAATCTGCCCTTGCAAAAGAATTTTGAAGTATGTGATACTTTTGAAAGACTCTGTAAGAATCCTGGACTTACCTTGAAACCTTTTCTCATTCCTGCACTTCCAGATCTGCCATAGAATGTTAGAAGAAAGAATATGCCAGAACAGGTTAGAGTCTTTTTTAATACCATCAATATGACTAGAGATGGTCTCAAAAATATTAACATTACTAGGAATGTATATATCAAACATATGCCAAATATCTTTGGCAAAGCTGCATTCTAAGAAAATATATCTACCAGATTCAGGAACACCGCATAAGTTACACTAATGAGTAGTAGTGAAATCATTTCTAATAGGGAGTCTATCCAGAATCAAGAGCCATTTAAAACATTTGATTTTAGGTTCTATAGGGGACGTTCATACTCTGCCAAAGATCTTCTTCCAATCATTGGGGCCAAGTTTAGAATACCAGAGTTTATGGCAGAACATGCTTTGGAGATGGCAAGCAGTCTACTAGAATGATGCAAGTTCCACCAAATGGACCTCTCACCAAAGAGCTGATTATCATCATGTAAAGCCTTATTAGAGGCTATATTTCTAACACTGCTCCAGGCCTTCCAAATAGATTTGAAGATAGTCGAGCCTTGCATGACAACTGGAAAGTCTCCAAGGATTAAATCAGAAAAAGGGAGATTTTTCCAAGCCTTAGCATTCTTGGGAAAACCTCTTTCAATATTGCTTCTAATAAGCACTTTCTAAGGATCATCCCCAGTAAGAGAGTGGAAGATCCATTTGGTGGCTAAAGCAATCCCCATGGTTTTAAGGTCCTTCAAACCTAGCCCACCAAGGAGCTTGTTCGAATGGCACCAATCCCATCTCACAGCATGGAGCCTTTTTTTGCCTTTGCCATCTGACTAGAGATAGTTCCTAATCTCTTTCTAGATTTCTAAGATTTGGTAGTTGCTCAACATCCAAGCCGAAGCATAATAAATATTGTAAGAAGAGAGATTTTTTGGCAAACTTGCAGTCTACTAGCCAGGGATAGAGATCTGTTGTGCCATTTATTCAATTTTTTAGAAATTTTCTCCTTGACCCAAAGCCACATATCTTTGAGAGAGGGATCCACAGAAAAAGGGATACCCAAATATCTAACAATGGTGTGAGGTCCTCCCCACTGGAACTCAAATTTATTAAACCAAGTAGGAGGTTGCTCCTCCCATCTAAGACATATAGATTTGGTATGGGATAAGTGAGCCCCCGAGATGGTACAAAAAATATTGAGTTTCTCAATAAGAGCTTCAAAATTAGTTTCAAAAGACTCATGGAAATGGTCGTGTCATCAACAAATTGACAGTTGATAAGGTCATCCCCATTAGGAAGTGAGATGCCTTTCACCGGTCGGGAGAGGTTATCTCTAAGGATATAGAAAAGAGCATCCGCAGTAATAGAAAAGAGGGCAAGAGCCAATGGGTAGCCTTGTCTGATGGAGCGGGTAAGGGGGACGACCTTCGATAGAGAACCATTGACACCAATTTGAGCATAGGCATCATTAAGGAGCACATTAACAACTTTACAAAAGAAAATAGGGAAACCAAAGGCTTCCACCATCATGGAGATGAGTTTCCACTCAATCCTGTCATAAGCTTTTTCAAAATCAAGAAGGAACATAGAAGAGTTTTTATTAGAGTGCTTCGCCCAATTTAAAGCTTCCCAGCTAGTAATTACATTTTCAAGGATATATTTACCTTTTATGAAACCAGTTTGGGTAGGACACACGAATTTAGGAAGAATTTTCTCAATTCTAACAGCCAAGATTTTGGAAAAAATCTTATAGGAAACATTAAGCAGGGTGATAGGGCGCCAATTTTTAAGAAGAGCCTTATCCCCATCTTTAGGAAGAAGTTTAATGATACCATTATTAATATTTTTGCCTAACGTTCCATAACCTAAGGCTTCCTTATAAATGTCATGCAAGTCTTTGCCAATCCAAGTGTTGTTAGCCTTATAGAACTCAACAGGAAGCCCATCGGGCCCAGGAGCTTTGTCACTTTTGAGAGTCTTAATAGCATTCTAAATTTCCTCAATCGAGATTTCCATACTGAGTAAAGAAGTATTAGTTTTAGAGATTTTATTGGGAATCAGGGATTTACAACAGTTCCTAAGATTGCTAGCCTTCTCAATGTCTTCGGAGGTGAACAAATTTTTATAGTAAGTGGCAAAATCATGTTTTATGCCATCACTGTCAGTAATATCTTGACCATCAACAATAATTCTGTCAATAGACTCATTAGATTGTTTATTTTTGATAAGATTAATGAAAAACTTGGATCCACTGTCTCCGACTTCTAGCCAGTGAGCCCTGGATCTTATTTGGGAACCTCTAATCTTAGATTGCTGATGCCGCCTAAGTGCATCTTTAACACCAACAACATAGGGAATGAGCAAATCGTCCAAGGGGTTAGCTTGGATTCTATTCTCAGCCTCCAAAAGATTAGCATTAAGGATTTTCTCAGTGAATATGGAGTCTTTAGCCCTCTTTTGACCAAGGGTTCTCAATAAGGTTTGCCACACAACAATATTCTTATTCCAGCGGTTAGAGTGGGAGATGGAGGGAAATTTCTTGCCGTTAATGTTATGAATGAGGTTTAAAGCTGCCAGAATGTCTTCATCCTGTAGAAGACTAGTATTAAGAATGAATTTAGGGTTGGGGGGCTTAATACAAGCAGATGATTTGTTAAGTTTAAAGAAAAAAAAATTGGGTGATGATCAGAAAGGGTGGTGGGGATAACCCGAACAAAGTTACCAAATTTATCAGGCAAGACCGAGAAAAAGTTTTTGTTAGCATAATAACGGTCCAATCTTGAATAAATTCTAGCATTTCCCCTTTTGGAAATTACACCACGTATGTCATAAACCAGGATTGGTATCCTTGGATCCAGACAACGGGTCAAAAAGAATCTTATTCTATTTAAATTTGTCCCAATGGGATTTTTCATTTCCTTTCTAGCTAAAGGGAAGACCACCAAACTTATCTTCTTGGTTCTTGATCATATTGAAGTCTCCTCCTATTATCCAAGGAATATTAGGAAGATAATCAAGCCAAGCCCAAAGCTGAGATCTCTCAATATAGTCATTAGAGGTGTACACAGAACAAATGCCAAATTCCAATTTATTGATTTTAAAACTAATCCACATAGCCCTGTTACAGGGAGAAATGACGCTATTTGTAATAGCCCTTTCCCATTTAGGACTAATTAAGATAGCAATTCCACCCCTGCCTTTGGGGTGTTGAGTGACAAATTTAATCGCATATTTCCATATAAAATTAAGGTTGGTTTCAAGTGTGAAACCAGTAGCTTTTATTTCTTGTAGCATCAAGAAGTCAATGTAATTACCATAATTAATAAAATACTTAACAATATGCTTTCTATCTGGGGACTCAAGACCCATGATGTTCCATGAAGTGTAATTCATGAGGAAACATTTGGTGGGGAAGAACCACTAACACCCATGGGCTTAACAGTAGGCACAAAATCTGTATTGGAGTTCCCTCCAGGCTTTTTAGCAGAAGGTTGTTTGTTTTTGGATCCTACCGGTCTTCCTCTATGTTTAGAGGAAGGGACATCATTTTTGAGATCAAGATCATCATCCAAGAATATTTGCGACGCGTTATCAAGATCCATAAATGGGTTCAGTGAGAAAAGATGGTTAAGGCTGTCACCGGTGTTAGTAGGGATGACTTTGACAACAAACTCATCAGATATCTCTTTGAAGGGTTTTGGGTAGGGGTCGGGGGGAGCAATTCAAAATTTGAATGCTCCATCATACAAGGTTTGGAGGAAAAAAAACCAGAAACAAAAGATGGGTAAGAAATACTGGGAGGCCGAAGAGGAGGAGTCTCTTTCAGGATAAGGTCAAGAATATGATTTGATCGCTCTATTTGACCATCAGTCTCTGGATGATATATTGAGGTAAAATTGATTTGTACACCCAAAGAATGCTAGTGAGATGTCCATAGTGGAGAACTACACACTAAATCTCTATCTTAAATGATTCTATAAGGTAT
>MU220185.1:0-12181 GCA_018584345.1 Thuja plicata | reverse complement strand
GGATCAAACACAATGAGAAATTTAGTGATTTTCTCCAAATTAATTCAAAGCAAAATCTAAATTCACCAAATGCAAAAGTGAGGAAAATGACTTGTTTCCTTAAATATAAAGTCAGTTTTTCCAAAAGACCAAAAAGACTTTAAAAATTAAATCACTTAAATAAATCAGGGCGATTAAAGACTTCCCGAATTTGAATTAAATCAATACCAAAAAAATGGAATTCAACTACAACTAATTAGCCGATAAATAAAATAAAATACCCCAACAATTAAATTAAAAAATAAAATTTTAACTCGAATGTGAAAGCTATGGGAACTCTAAATGCACAAACACGTATATTGGTCTATCACAATATGTATATGAAGTTTGGATTTACCAACACATACTGGAGGTATAATATAATAATCACCGATACATCTCCCATACAATGCTGATATTGGCTAAATAATGAATGGTTAGTGAAATTATCTCATGTGCCACTGTCAGGGATAAAGATACACTCAAACATATAATTTAGGTGGAATGATGTCTGGTACCTGTTCATTTAAACACACAAACATCAAGTATAGCTACTTATAGTATAAATAGACAAAGCATTATTTAAATAATAAAAAATGCCTAATGGAACACTAACACTCTAGTGATGTGATCATTTTTATGTATTAGAATGTTAGAACACTGACCATTCCATATTCTAATCGTCAATGTACATATCATTTAAATAAATATTTCATTTAAACATACATCATTAAAATAATCATTTACATCAATATGAGCATATATCAGCGAAAGTAGACAACTGGAATATCCAACAACATATAAGGCACAATATAACAATGAATCATATATAATCGTCATAATATATTAATCCAATGATCTCGAATACAAACTACAAAAGATATAAACATAAAGCATCATGTAACATCAAACAATATCATCATGCAGATATGATCAAAATGGTAGACAACAGTATAATCTAAAATCTAAATTAACCATGATACTGGTTGTTGGCTTACTTTCAATACCCAACATTCAAAAGTTTTAAATATGGTCCTCATAGATAAATTTACCTTAGGTTCAAAGTTCACTGATTCAGTAGTCACCGTTTCAGATTATTTCACAGATTCAGGAGCCCAAATACAGGCTCACGTCTTCTGCCTAAAAATGAAGATTCAGATTGAAAGCTAATTCAAAGCTCAAATGCTCAGAGTCCGGGTCTCTCATGTACCATTCATAAGTGTGGTTTAGCACAGATTGAAAGTTTAGAGAATAATTTATTTATTAGTGCAGAAAGCCCAGAATTCCTAGATTTGAAATGTTGGTTGAATTCATTGGTTCCAATGCATAAGGTCTGATTATTCAAAGTTCAGTATTTCCAGGAAATCAAGGATGAGAGTTTAACATGCTATATGGTCTTTGATTCCTAAAATTACAAATCATAAGTGCTTTCTCCGACCAAAGTATACAAAGATATCAGCTAAGGGAGGAGACTGATAATCAGACATATATAAAATAGATAAAAGCACCATTTGCATTTAGAATTAATATCTTGCTTTTCCTTGAAGTATGCATATCCATTTTTCTTATAACATATCATGGCAAAACCAAACCCCAAAAGCCAAAGATCCTTGATATTGAAATGCCATGTGCCATAGGAAAAGCTTTAATGACAGAAGTATTAAAAGATATTAATCGAGTACATCTCAACATTTATTGCTTGGAAGCACTCGGTGAGCATGGAAGCCCAACTAAAATTTGAGACAAGAATGACATCTCATTGGGAAAGAACCAATATTATAATATATTATGCTCGGTGAAAATGGTAATGATCGGCAATGGCAGGTGTTAAAATTGTCTTCACCATACATTGGCACTTAGTCGTGGCTCTGCTACATCATCAAAAACTTCCTTGATATGGTCTATGTCATGGTTGCATGAATATGGACAAATAATAGTTTGATTGGTCTTCAATGTTGGATTGAAAATGGGCCCTAAGCATAATATAAGTTAAAGCTAATTCTCAGAATGCGATCACGGGATTGAGCAGTAGCATCATATGAAAAAATAGGAGATTGCTTGTGAATTGCTTGATGAAATATCAATGCAGAGAATAAAGATGCCTGAGACTGATACGCATAAGGGAGAATGTTGCTGATATCATCAGGGTATGATGGTGATCATAGTCAATTGCGACCAAAAGTGGACCATATTCAACCACTATACCTTGGAAATGGTGGGTGCAAGTTTCTTATCCACTAGGTGCCTTTATCTGTGAAAATTTAGAAACATCTCATGAACATTGTCTCCAAGAGTGCTGACACCAAATGAATCTTTCTTTCCGTGCTTGTGAACTCAAATAAAGGGGAGTCCACCATTGTTGGTATCTAGAATTGTGAAAATACCAACATTGATAAGCAAGGATTTCAGTGATAATGATTACCTATCATGTAATTGTCTAATAATATTGTGTTGATCCAAAATAGGAGACAACTATAAATCAATTGCAATACACAACAAGACATGTCCATGTGGCAGTTGCACAACCAATTCATAGCTTGGAAAGCCATATAAGTGAAGTTCGGCTTCATGTTATTGAATATGTTCTCACCACTAAAGGTAAAAATGACAGGTGGCTTTCTCAACCAATGTAACATTATCATTGCTAGCCTACGATTTTGATGTTTGAAAAGTAATAAAGTCCTTAGGAATTTAACCATCAACAAGAAGGGAAAACATTAAAGAAAGAAAATAAGCATCTTCTCAAGAATTGATTATGATGGTATCCGAAACATTACAGGAATGGTCAAGTGTTAAATAGACAACAACAGGACTAAGGAAAAGGTCTTCTTTTTCTTCTATAGGAGTCTGGTGGCTACGAGTGGGAGAGAGTGGGAGGTTTTGATATTGAATGTAAGAGAGAATTGAAGGGGAAATCTGATTTTGTTTTTCAAACTGATTAAGGATGTCCAGGGATGAAATTATCTGTTGGTCATTTTATCAAGTATTTAAGAATAAAGAGAATTTTACATATCTAAATCTGTAGGTTTGGGTATCTGATTTCCTGATCAAAATTTATCTATAGGTGATTTCAATCATTCTTAGATACTGTTCTACATCATTTTTTTAGAGTTATGTGTGCATCATAAGCCTACGTGCTTGGTGCTCCAACATACACAAAATAGAACGCCGAGATCTTCTTTGCTTTTCTATTTGAGGGAGTTTAGGTGGGTGATCTGTTGGTCACTTATTTGTTTCTTCCTTATTTTTTAAATCCAATAATCACATTTTCTTCATGTTGATGGGTAGATGTTATCACCTTGGTGTCTTCTGGTTAAAGACATATTCATCATTTTACTCATTGCAAATCAGTAGAAGGGAGTTGTACCTTCCCAAAATTCAGAGGGTTCTTATGTATTTTAATTATAAAGTGACCCAACTGTTAGTCACAAATTGTGTCTTCTTGTTTGGGCATCCAAGAGTCTGTTTGTAATTTTTTTTGGTAAAATACTAATCTATTTACTAATAGATTTTGGTGACTCTACTGGGGACCAGAAATAAAGATCAGTATTGAATAATTGTTTCCTTAGTTTTATATATATATCTCTATGTGCAGGAGGTTGGCGACTCTAATAATGTGGTGACTCTATTAATTCTTAATGCAAATCCAAAAGAGTTGTAAGAATGGGAAAAATACTAGGCCCCATTATCCTGGAGATTCTTCGGATGAATGATAAGGTTTTACAAGATTTATGGGAACATTATAAAAATAGTATTTCAAAGGCCATGAAGTTGAAGATAAGCCTTGAACATGATCACACCTCTGCCTTGTTGCGGATGAGTTTGTGTCACAGATTTCACAAGCTCAAATATTTGGAAGCATGCAAGAGAAAAGTACAGTAGCTCAAAAAATAACTAGAGGTTGTGGAGGAAGAAGCCCTAGTGATTTCATCTAGTTATATCTCTTGCAACTACTCATTTATGAGTGAACAATAAATCAACTCGAGGGAACAACCTCGAAAAAGACCTACTGCTGATAAGATAAATTTTGAGAAAGATCCGATGCTCTAGTACTTGTGGAATGCCTTCAAAGGCAGCATTTGTAAAGCTGAAAGGGATAAGGTAAATCTCGTTGAAGATCAACAATCTGCCTTATTATTAAAATGTGTGCATAAAAGATATAATGATCTCAGGAATTTTGATCAAAGAATTCCAGCTACTACAGAGATATCAAGAGAAGAATCAGAGATTAAAGAACCCTTGTTCCCCAATCCCTTGGTCTCTAAAGATCAAGATGTTTCAACAACAATGGCAGAAACATTAGCGCTTTAGAGTTTTGATTAGCAGAAAAAGGGAAATCAACAACAAGCCAGGAAAGAAGAGTCACATGTGTTAGAGGGGTTGTTCATAATTGATGATAAATAGGTGAATACTTCTGATTTCCAATCTTTATTCTCACCTGAGGAAGATTTTAATTCCATTCCAAAAGAATAAATTCTTCCTACTAAGTTTGATCCTATGGTTATTGAAAGTAGTTTCAAAAAATCATTGCCTCTAATTATATGCCATAAGAATAGTTCAGCTTGAAACATGCAGGAATAAATTCTTAATTATAATTTCCCTTTCGTGTGCCAACACAAAAATGTGGTTGATATGACAGCAGTAGGGAATCAATCCCAAAATATTGATGATGATATTGTTTGGGGCAACATGAATGCATTATACGAACCTGCTGAGCATATTGAAGATTTTGAAATTCAGGATAATCCTCTCTTTATTCCCTGTGACCTATGTGATGGGAACGAGAAAGAGGAGGGTCATTTTGAAAATCATGGTAGCATGATCATGCATCAGCTAAGAAGGAAGGTGGAAGTGTATCCCAAGTATAATAGCCAGTTAGAAGCCTCCCCAACAAATCATCCCTAGTTGTTTAAGACAGCTAAAGAAGGCAAGATTATTGATTTCCAAAATATCATGGAGGCGCATAATGAAGACCACAATATCATGGAGGCACATAATGAAGACCATATGAGTCTGGTTGGGGAAAAGAATAACTTAACTTTGATACCTTTGTTTTCTAAAATTAAAGATCCAAATACCTGTTATGGTGAGTCGAGTGTTGTTCATAGTATGATGATTAATGATCCAGAATTTAGATTTTGTGCATTTGATGGGGAGATAGAATACAAGGCCTTATCATTTGATTTCATTCCAACTCAAGAAGAATGGTCTCAGCCCCAAATATTGTAGGCATTCTATTTTAAAAATGAAGTTGCTGATGGGTTTCGAGGAGATGGATTTTTGGCCAGCCTAGCTCCAGAATTTGATTTGAATGCTCGTACATGACACTTCCCCAATGCCTCCCTCCTCAACCTTTTTGATCTATTTTTTTCAGGAGATGGATGCAATTGTTAGTGATACAAATCACCTTACTCAAAATGATGTCAAGATAGTGCGACCTAAAATTTATGATGTGAGTTGGCTTTTTGGATTTGACATGTTTTTAAAGTTTTTGCGGCATATTATAGTTGGAGCTCTTTTTGCAACATTCACTAAATGTTTGTTTGGAGCAGTACATCTCATGTATCAACCTATCTTCCACACTGGCAGATACTTCTCATAACCAGTCAATAGTTTCACATGAGCAACGAGAGGCATCTTTGGAGATATGGGCTACTAGCCCTATCTTTTTGTAAATAAAATTTTGGTTGTGTTGTTTCATTTAGGGGTTTGTTTTGGTTGTTGTTATGTTCCCTCTCCACCCTATCTACAAGAAGATCCGGGTTCTCCATTTTTTCCTTGACTCTGTTGCCCAATGGTGCTAGACACTGGCCTTTAACCAGAGATTTCTAGGTTCTTCATGCACTTTACAACACACATCCCTAGTCAGAGCCAGTTATTGGCTTACTTTCAACACCCAACATTCAAAAGTTTTAAATATGGTCCTCATAGAGAAATTTACCTTATGTTCAAAGTTCACTGATTTAGTAGTCACCATTTCAGATTATTTCACAGATTCAGGAGCCCAAATACACTACCTAAAAATGAAGATTCAAATTGAAAGATAATTCAAAGCTCAAATTCTTAGAGTTTGGGTCTCTCATGTACCATTCATAAATGTGGCTTAGTACAAATTCAAAGTTCAGAGAACAATTTATTTATTAGTGCAGAAAGCCCAAAATTCCTAGATTTGAAATGTTGGTTGAATTCATTGGTTCCAATGCATAAGGTCTGATTATTCAAAGTTCAGTATTTCCAGGAAATCAAGGATGAGAGTTTAACATGATATATGTTCTTTGATTCCTTAAATTACAAATTATAAGTGCTTTCTCTGACCAAAGTATACAGAGATATCAACTAAGGGAGGAGACTAATAATTAGACATATATAAAATAGATGGAAGCACCATTTGCATTTAGAATGAATATCTTGCTCTGCCTTGAAGTATGCATATCCATTTTGCATATAACATCTCATGGTGGCACCAAACACCAAAAGCCAAAGATCCTTCATATTGAAATTGTTAGAGTAATCTTTAGTTTGCTTATTAATTAAATCATGTTTTTTTAATTAGTTAAGTTATTACTCTTTAGTGCATAAGCTTTCTCTTAGGTGCATTAATAATTAATTCTTTTATTAATTATTAATGTGCAACCTAGCTTTTTTAGGCTTTAGGGTTTTGTTCACCTTTATAGGTTGAACCTTGTAATTATTTTTTTATTAACTCGGATTATAATTTAGCTCTCACATTTTGAGTAACTTCTAAGTTCTTCTTTTTCCCTCTTTTTGCTTCTCTCCTGTAACAAGATATTTGCATGTAGATATTCTTGGCATTCTATGGATTTGTATTTCTCAAATCCTACATGGTATCAGAGCCACACTGCTGCTGCCTGGTCTAGGGCTTGTGAAACTATGATTCGAGGGAAGAAACTATAGCTTTTTTGGGGTTTCTTCTTCATTCTGGAAGAGAAAATTTTTTCTTGAGCACTTTGAGCTAAAACGGACACCACCATCGCGCTCAGAAGGCCCGGGAGAGTTAATTTTCATATAAATTTCACCATTTTTTGCCACAGTAGCCTCTGGGAAAAAATTTCTCTCTCCCAGGCCGTACGACTCAAATTTCGAGGTGAAAAATGTTCAAAAAATAAAAAAAATAAAAAAATAAGAAAAAAAAAATATTTTTTTTTTTTACAAAGTTTTTTTCAAAAAATAAAAAAATACACTTTTTTCTAAAGTTTCTAAAAAGCTTTCGTAAAGTTTTTTTAAAAAAAAACTTTGAAAGAAAAGGTGCATACCTTTTGGAAAGGTACGAATGTGTAGAATGTGCAGGCAGTGATGTCATCATTTATAGGTTGACATTTGGGCTTAAAATTGATGTCCACAAAACCGTCACGTAGTTTTTGACACTTCTTAAAAAAGACAGCGTTCAGTGTTTTGGCCATATCTTTTGCATACGGCGTCCGTTTTCAAAAAATGAAATATCATCGAAAAGATCTTTTTGAGATGGAGATGATGATGTTGGTTTTGTATGCATATTTGGCCATTTGAGTACCTATTTTTAGAGTCAGAGTTGCAGCTTTCATTTCCCTCCTCCTTGCACCAAGTTTTGATCTAAATGCAGTAAGGTCAGATTTCTTAGTTTGTTTTTCAGAGTTATCATGGGTTTTTCTTCTCACCCTTTAGTTGTTACTTTGGAACGGGGTAATTATGAGTCATGGGAAAAGGGTATACTTACACATTGTAGGTGGATTAATATTTTGCCTTATTTGAATGATCTCATACCTGAACCAGCCACTTCAGATGGAAAATTAGCATAGAATATTATTAGAGATCACATAGTAGGACTTATAGTGTCTAGTGTTGATTATGACACTATGTTGGCTATATCGGACATTGATTTTCCTCACCCACTTTGGACACATCTTTGTGAGATCTATGGAGACCCTAATCTCTCTCCATTCCTAGAGGATCTTGCTTCAAATTGTCTCATACCCATTTCTTGGAGAGAGAATACACCTTTTGATCATGATACTTTAGAGGAGCTTGATTATTTAGACACCCTTACATGTTCTGATGGATCAGAGGCTTGTCTCACAGTTCCCACTCTTCAGACTAAGACATTATCAACATCTCCTGTTGCTCCCGATTTTGTGCAACAGAAAATCATACATCTTCCAAACATAGCTACTTTAGACTCTTATGTTGCAGACATATCTTTCTTGTTTGTTGAGTCTTATACTGCAGATTTGGAGGATTATTTTGAGGACATTCATCTCCTCTGCCTTGACAGTTAGGTTATCACTATTTGCCCACCATTATCCATGCATTCTGTGGTTGCATTTTAGGATTCTCCACATCAGTTTGGATTTGGCATCATTTGTTTTAGTTCAGACAAAGAGATTCTTCAGCATCCAATCATGGCACACATCCTGAGACAGATTGGTTCATCACTCTTCGCAGGGTTTCTTCGACATCGTCATTTGGATTCACTTCTTCCCAAGGGGAGGAATATCATTTTCCGCTTCAGGATCTCCTTTTGGATTCTACATTAGGCATCTACCATTGTGACAGGAGTTTCTTCATTCTTGGGGGACTTTGGTGTCTCATCCCTCTCTCATGGGGGGGCTGATTGTACTTATGGTCTTGAGAGAGTCTCTTGAGCCATTTCTTTTTTGCATTTTTCTATCTCTTTTTGGAGAGGGGTTTTTCCCACTGGGTTTTCTTCTTTGTCTCCAGTTTACAAAGATTTCCTTGTATTGGGTACCTGATCAAGTGTTGTTGCCGGGACCCATTTCCTGCTTTCATAGCTGTGCTAGGTTAGCTTAACCCCTATGCTTAGCTTAAGGGGGGTGTTAGAGTAATCTTTAGTTTTCTTATTAATTAAATCATGTTGATTTAATTAGTTGAGTAATTACTCTTTAGTGCATAATCTTTCTCTTAGGTGCATTAATAATTAATTCTTTTATTAATTATTAATGTGCAACCTAGCTTTTTTAGGCTTTAGGGTTTTGTTCACCTTTATAGGTTGAATCTTGTAATTCTTTTTTCATTAACTCAGATTATAATTTAGCTCTCACATTTTGAGTAACTTTTGAGTTCTTCTTTTTCCCTCTTTCTACTTCTCTCTTGTAACAGGTTATTTGCATGTAGATATTCTTGGCATTCTGTGGATTTGTATTTCTCAAATCCTACAGAAATGCCTTGTGCCGTAGGAAAAGCTTTAATGAAAGAAGTATTAAAAGATATTAATCAAGCACATCTCAATATTTATTGCTTGGAAGAACTCGGCGAGCATGGAACCCCAACTAAACTTTGAGACAAGAATGAAATCTCATTGGAAAAGAAACAATATTATCATATATATGCTCGGTGCAAATGGTAATGATCAGCAATGGCAGGTGTTAAAATTGTCTTCACCATACATTGGTACTTAGTCATGGCTCTGTTATATCATCAACAACTTCCTTGATATGGTCTATGCCATGGTTGTACGGTGACCCTGGAAAAATAATAGTTGGAGTGGTCTTCAATGTTGGATAAAAAATGGGCCCTAAGCATAATATAGGTTGAAGCTAATTCTTAGAATGCGATCACAGGATTGAGCCATGACATCATATGCAAAGATAGGATATTACTTGTGAATTTCTTGATGAAATGTCAATGCAGAGAATAAAGATGCTCAAGAATGATATGCATAAGGGAGAATGTTGCTGATATCATCTGGGCATGATGGTGATCACAATAAACCATGAGAAAAAGTGAACCATATTAAACCATGATACCTTGGAAATGGTGGGTGCAAGTTTCTTATCCACCAGGTGCCTTTATCTGTGAAAATTCAGAAACATCTCATGAACATTGTCTCCAAGAGTGCTGACACCAAATGAGTCTTTCCTTCTATGCTCATGAACTCAAAAAAAGGGGATTCCACCATTGTTGGTATCCAGAATTGTAAAATACCGACATTGATATGCAAGGAGTTCGGTGATAATGATTACCTATCGTGTAATAGTCTAATGATATTATGTTGATCCAAAACATGAGAAAACTATAAATCAGTTGCAATACACAGTAAGGCATGTTAGAATAACTGGGGGGGGTGAATCAGTGACCTCAAAAATATTCCAATAAATAACCACAAAAACTTTATATCTCAAATATAAACCTCAAGTTATCTTTAGTCCCACAAGATGCATGCCTTCAAATAATCTCGATAAATAACTACTGCTCAAAATTCCTTGCAAAACCTTATTCTTACTATTTACCGATTAGCAGTATTTCATTTATCAAAAACATTAAATTACTTAGAGTATACTCATCAATCCAGAGTTAGTTATGTGTAATGAAAAACACTAAAGTAATGACTCATAAACACATTGCCACATGGATTTTTAACGTGGAAACCCTATTAAGAGAAAAACCACTTGGGACTGATAACCAAAAATTTTCACTCTTCTGAAGTGAGCTTGGTGAAGTTCCAACACTATTAAAGGTTACAAACACACTGCTAGGTGTGACCTTATTGGAGGATTTAAATAGAATAGTTTGTCACTTTATATCTGGCATCTCAATGCTACCTTGTATGATCAAACCTTGCTTTTTTTGTCAAATGGTATCTGGCTTGACTTATGCTATCTTCATGATCAAACTATTTGATACTTCTTGGGATGTATCACAATATAGAAAGGATTGTTAAATCCTGCTCTGTTACGAGACATTTTGCTCCAATGGTTAAACTGAAACAACATAGATGATCTGTTCACACATACAACTTTGAATTGCAGATTTTTAGATCTATTGTAAGCTCATATACCTTCTGATCAATATATCTTATCAATACCTTTGCTCCACTATTTCTGCTTAGTGATGTTGTTGCTCTGTTGCTTGGTGTCAGTAGAAATGTAGCTCTTTTTCTTCAGCTTGATTGATCAGGACTGTATGAAGTTGTTCTTCATCAGTTTCTTTCCAGTATCCTCTTTCTCTTTTCACTCTCCTAATTTATAATGAATTAGATTGTCTCTTTATAGACATGATATCATCGGTTCTAGGTTTCTTGATCTTCTTGATTTTGGCGTGATCCACAATTCTCGCCAATCTTGATTTAAAGAAGACTTGAGTTTTAATCTCGTAGATAACTCATTTATAACTGGATTAAAATAGTTTTAAAACTCTAGCTATTAACTTGTCATTGAAAACAATATTAACAACCAGTTAACTCCTTCAGCTCTTGCCAGCTAATTCTTTTGTCATTTCTGAACTTTAGTTATTTCAGTGTTTTAACTCTTGTTAGCTTCAGTCAACACTTTAGTTCTCCTCAGGCTTCTCCATCGGTGTTGTTTGTCCATCGGATAACACTTTTTCTGACCATCAATTAACACTTGATTCTGCTCATCGGTTAACAATTGATTCTATTTGTTGGTTAACACTTGATTCTGCTCGTTGATAATTCTTGTCATTTTTCTTGTTTGGGTATCACTGTAACTTTGTTTTTAGGTTCCTTTGTTTGTTAGGGTGCACTGCCTATCGGTGTGTAGTCACTTTTTGAATACTAATCTTTTATGCATTACTAGTAGCATAACCTTTATCTCTTTGGTTCTTTGAAGTCTTTGAATTTTTGTATATAACCAATCTTATTATATCAAGTTGACATGAATGAAAATACAATCCATTAACAGATTTAATGACTTGCATTGACTTTCTGCATTTTGGTGATCAACTTAACATCTTCAAACATTCAACTGGTTATGGTTCATCAATCTCTCCCTTTGGCATTGATGGAAACACACTACAACTTACTACATTATCATATAATATTATTACTAATACAATATGAAATATAACAGTTGTATTTTTATCAAACTACCAATATTATTGTTCTATAACTATTACAAATGTCTAGCTCTCGGTAAGCTCACATAGCTTAGATTTGTCTCTTGTAGAGTTTCTATCTTCAATATCTTCACTAGATAGATGTATCAACTTTTGATTATGATCTTGTACTCTCCCTTTGACTGTTCCTCTTCTTGATAATCTCTTTTTCCTTTGATAGAAATCTCTTCCTTTCTTCCTTATGATGGATATTTCATATGTAACTCTCTCTTATCTGGATATTCTCTCCCTTTTGATATTCTCTCCCATCTGGATATATATTTTTTTCTTTCTGGATATTCTCTCCCTTTGACAA
>MU220179.1:105715-144403 GCA_018584345.1 Thuja plicata | reverse complement strand
CCTCATGTTCCTCCATTCCCAAAATATCCAGTTGTGGATTGTCTCATTCCACTTGATGATGCATATAATATTCCTTATGAGAAGCATACCTTATGGATGCTTGAATAAATTGCAACACTTGATTAATTTGAAGAGTTAAAGTCTCAATGTAAGTATGCTAAAGATGCTTCTCCTTCTCCACTTGAGATCACACCTACTGTTGCTCCTGATGATACTTGTACTGCTACAACCATAGTTCCTTATGATTCAGTGCTACAATATATTCTTTGTCTTCTAGTTATAATTCATTGGGATGAATACTTGACAAACATTGCAGGTTTGTTTGTGGAGTCCTACATTGAGGATTCGGGAGACATCATTGATGACCTTCATATTCTCTTTGATGAGGATGATCTGTCTTCAGTTGTTGTGAGGGAACACTCTGATGCTCAGCTTTATTCTCCAATTTATCCTTCTTTCAAGTTTGATATGATTGTGGATCCTTTGATACAACATTTGGAGAAGGTCTCTTTATCTCTAGAGAAGACATTTGAGTCTTTTGAGATTGACATTCATGAGTCTCAAACTTCACTTGAGATGTCACATTTCATGGTTGATCATACTCATGTGTATGAGATTCCTATTCAGTTTCTTGAGACATCATACACTTTGAGGATTCTTCCTAGAGATTGGGGAGGATTCATTGATACATCTATGACATTATTTCTTAAAGGGAATAATTTCATTTAGTTTTCATGGTGTGGTTTCTACATTGATCCTAGAGCATCTACCATTGGTGTACCTTCTACAATGAGGGGGGATAATTTTCTTCTCTTCCTACTTCCTATTTTGAGGAGACATCCTTGTCTTTGGAGCTTGATCCAAATTCTTACATTGATCGGTTACCATTGGTTCCTTTCTTGTCACCTTCTACTGGGTATATTAATTATTGGTTTGTGGTATCTTCATCAACCAAGGACATGGCGACACTTGAGCATACTTCAGAGACATTATTCTTCATTTGCATTCCCCTTCCTTCTTCCTATCCCCAATGGGAATCCTTCTTGCATTTATACTTGGTGTATCTTCTTCCTAACGGGATAAATATTGTTTGTAGGCACTGGACTACGTTTTTCCTTAAAGCACTCACCATAATTGGAGGAGACTATTCATTATGGAGGGATATCGTGTCTCCTTGTTTCCTTCCTATGGGGGGATTCTTTGTTGTATTTGCATGATGTATGTCGTAATGGGGGGGTCTTCATTACTCCATCCATCCATTCATCTTGTTTTTATTCTTCTCTCTTTTTGGGGGAGGGTTTTTCCCATGATGTTTTCCCTCTTTCTCCTCTTTATGAGGGATTTCATTGCATTTCTTTTCAACTTTCATATTGTACATGGGTATCTAACATGGCCTAGTAGTTAGGACCTATCTTGCATTTTCATCTAGCATTGTGAGTTTTAGTGCATTCCCCTAAGTTCCACTTAAGGGGGTGTTGTTGTAATTAAAATTCCTAATTATACTTTACTTAAGCTCACTTAGAATAATGCATTTCATAGTAGTTTTCATATGAGACACCTATGAGTTTGTATTGGTGTAGGATAAATTCCACTTTAGGTGGTGATAGTTGTTATCTCATGTGTGAAATTCACCTTTAGTGCTTTTATCACATTATCATCCTCTCATTGTTTCACATACTTCATTGTACAATGGAGGATGATCCACCTTTGTTGGATATGTGATTCCACCTTGTGTGGGTGATAGGTTATCTCTTGCATATCTCCTAGTTATCATGTATTGCCTATATATTCAGGCGTATCTACATTGTAAATCAATTGTACATCAATTGGGAATCTATTATTATTTGATCATTATTGAATCAATCAATTGATCATTTCATATTTGTCTCTCTTGTGCTATCAATTGAGCTTCTAGATCTTGGTATTTTCATTCTTTGCCTTTGGAAAATGCTTACACTTATGGTTATGTATTTGGTCTCAATTCGTGTCTTGGAACCTTATTTCGACTGCTAGGAAGCTAGATTGCCATCTTTTCCTATCCTCTAACATCTCCACAATCATTGGTTCGAGGTTTCCCAGTCCCTAAAAAACTCTAAATCTTGATCAAGGTGTCTCTTCTTGCCATTCAAAATCTCTTCTCTTTGGCGTCTTTGCATTTGTGTTTAATCTTTTTGGCATCTCTACCAGCTCAACTGGAATCCCCGCCTCTTTGCACCGAGACATCTTAATCGTCCCAAAGAATTAACTAGTGATCGGTGTCTGCGTATTGGCGATTACCGTCTATGCCAATAAGTGTTCATGTATGCTTTAGTATCTCTGTTATATTAGTTTTGAGAGATTTTTTTTGTGGATTTTAGAATGTTTGAGCTTACATATTTGATAATCCATAGTTGATCTCTTACCTTGAATGATGGTTTGTGTATGGCCAATAAGGGTATAACTTCGTGAATTGGCTTTTTTGGATTCTAAATTTTTGTCAATGGACCCTTGGATATCTGGTATAGATATTCCTACTCTTTTGTATTAGTGAACAATATGTTAATGTTACTTTTGGTTATGTTAGTTAATTATATGTTATGTGTGTTTAATGTATTGATTCTATTTTTAGAAATATATTTATTGCCTACCTATTAGTGCACATTTGGTTTTGGTCCAAGGGATCCTTAGTGGGGTGTTACAACCTTGTGATCCTAGATATATGATTCATGAATGTCCAACATTCTTAGAAAGTGCTTTTGGATGCCTAGGGTGTAATTATAGATCAAATTGTAATTTAGATTATTTAAGAGTATTGGTTTCACATGCATTCATGAAGAAGGTGAAGTACAAAAATGGTGTTTATGTTGATTTTGAACTCATTAAATGAAGTTTCATAATCCTAACTACTCGGATTAAGGAGTGGATAATCTTATATGATAGATGAGAACTGAATGAGGTGGTCACTCTATTTTAGAGCGCTATACTTAAGGATTTGAGCCATCGAGTGCTGACACCTAATATGTCTTTGTGTTAATGTTTACTATTTTTGGGAGCCAACTAATTACACCCATATAATGTGTATGTGGAGTCATTGGTCCACGTTTTCTACTCTAAGAAGGTGTTCTCCAAGGCGGGCATGTGTTTTTTGCATAAGATCATAGTCTTTGTATCCATTAATTTGGTAAATTATCTAAGTGTTTTTTCTTTTCTATGACCTTTTATATTGAGAGTAATAGATGGTTGTTTTCTGTATTAGATTGATTATAGGTATACAAGTGCTACTAGAGCATTATTGGAAAGAGGATAGTCTATTTAAAAAATAATTCATACTTGTTCTCTTTCTTGTGTAGAGTTTCGTTCCTTGAAAGAGTTTATCCACATAAATATTATGTTGACATGGGTCACTGATTTATTTCTTATTGTCATTTTGTAGAATCACTTAAATAATATTATGAAAATCCTTGTTAAAAATTAAATTCTAGATTTGCAAACGCTTGCAGAAAATTTTATTGTTATGGTTTCACTTTATTTTTCACCAACACCACAACTAGTTAAGCATGTCCTTATTAAAGGTGAATATCCCCATCAATATTGTATATGGTCTAAAAAGTTTTTGAATGAACAAACATGGATATTCTACTCTATATATATTTCTAATGATATTAAGCACTGAGTATCCATTTGGATTCGGGTGATTATGGACGTCTTAAAAAGTGAGCAGAGTCTTAAAGGATTTAAACACAGTCGAACATCACAATAATCACAATCAAAATCATTACCCAAATTATCTAAAATTTAATTGTTATCAAATGTAAATAATGAAAATATTTTTGACCTATTTGAAAGTATATAATAAAATGATAAATGATAAATATGAGATATAATTACTTTCTAGATTAAAAAGACAACATTTATTAGTTGATAGGCTTTCTATCATGAGAAACCACCCACCAGAAAAGTGTCTCACATTGGGGTTCAGGTAGGTAGAATTTTCTCCATTGCCATAAAGATTCAGATTCAGACATGTTTCCCTATTCCTCTTTCATTTTAGATCCTCTTGAATTTTATAATAGTTTATAAGCATCGATGTAAGCATTCCAAATGTGATGGTGACAATATTACTTCCATCACCTCATCTAGATTTATCTCAGGCTTTGGTAATAGTTTGGCTCATCAATTATCTATAATGATTTGTGTGAGTTAGAGATGAGAAACAAGTTGTGAGGAAGGCTTTGGTAATGGTTTGGATGCCAAAAACTATTGCTATTTTAAATGGAAAATGTATGGATGACATAGAAAATGTGTGCAAAAAAAGATATATTGCAAATTTATTTCCAGCAAGATTGAGAGGATCATTATGACCTTATTTTTTTATTGTTCATTTCTTTCCAATATGAAAAAACCTCTATATAGTTTGCAGTGATTGTCTCTCATGCCAGTGAAGGATTTGCATGAATTTTTAGTGTCTTAAGCTATTAATATCTATAGTTCTCTCTTCCAAAACAACTCAGTGAACATTTTCAATTCTTAAGGATCATTTTCACTTTTGTAAATTTAATCAATTTTTAGTTGCCTGTAGTAGCAAGTTATGAGATGTGTGAGGCTGAAGACTCATGGTGGAATTGTCATGAAGGAATTATAAAAGATAAGGAAAGAAAATTGAACCATTATGTGAATTGATTATTTTGCATGTTTTCTTGGAGAAGTCTCTGGTTTTTTGCAAGGGTTTCAGCATTGCTCGAGAATTGAGAATTCTTCACAATTTCAGCTCTCTGAGTTGGTGAAAAATACAATGATATTGTGCATTTGAGAGATAGTTTCATCCTAGATCCATTATTGAGCTTCAAATTATTGAATTAGGAAGAAGATTGTTCAGATTTTATGAAGTTTATCAGTAGATTATAATTATTGGTGCCAGCTATAGGTGACATGAGTGCTAAAGGAGGCACATTTTGGGGTTTCTATGCTATGGTGGCTCAATAAATATTGGACATCCAGCCATTATAAAGGATTGTATAAAGATTGGAGGGGTTTCCTATCAATTTCCAAGTGGTGTGGTTGGATGCCAGGATTTTTATTAGCAGCAATTTTATTTTAGAATTTAATAAATAATTCCCTCTTGCATTGTATATGATTTCACTTAATAAGAAAAGCATATGGTTCAATGCTTTGGAAACCAGTTTCATAATTTTCTTTTTATGCAAAGTTATTACCTTGTCTGGAAACACTATATAAAAATTCAAGGAATTGCATATTTATTTCAAAAATTGGTTATATATATCATTTGCATAGCAAATTAGTGGTATGGCAGAGTTAGAACCTACAGGGGTTTCTTACAGTGGCATTAGAGCTTGCATGCAAAGTGTTTGACCAAATGTCAAATATCAAAAAATGAAAACATAAATCAAATTTAAGATAATATCCAAGTTTGAGATATTACAATGGTATCAGAGTGGTTTCTTGCCATCTTGTGGGGTTCAAAAATCTTGAGTTCCCATGTTTGATATGTGAGTGTTCAACACTCTTTCTTTGTTTCAATCATGGGAAAACCCATATAATAAATTGAATTGGAAGCACATATAATTTTTAAAGAATACCAACTTATTCTAGACAAGATTAAAAAATTAGATGGTTTTGATGGTTTCTTGGATTACTTGCGTGGCTTCAACTCGGAAGTGACTGATACAATGAAATATATTTGATGGAAGTATGGGAAAAAAATAGAGCAAGGTATATTTGATACTCCTTCAGGGAAACGTATTGAATCATTTTTATGTAATAAACAAATTAGGTGTGAAGTTTGGAAAGAGTTCTTCATATATGCATAGAGGTTTGAGGATGATAACAAAAGTTCATTTATTCACAACAACAGTTTAAACTCTTTGCATTATCATGAGGTAGAAGTCATTTCACTCAAGGAACATGCTTCTAGTTTTTTGCCACATGAAGGTACTCAATATTTTGGTGCTAAAATGAGATTGGTGATGTAGATTCATGTCATGATGAGTTTGATTTTGTAAATCAGACCCTAAAAAATAAATCATAAAATTCATTGGTTGGAAAAGAGTCCTAGGATCAAGTTGTGGATGGACATGTAGTTAACTTGGAAGAAGTGTGCAAAGACCTTGTCAAATCAACAGTTTCTACCTTGCTAGATGAGCCATCCTTTGAGGTAAATAGCAGTAGTACCTTAGTTGTTGAGGTGTGCACTGATGATTGCACACGTGATGTTGCATATCATGAGGTGAGTGATGTAGATACAACCTCATATAACAGTGCGGACTTTGATTCAGAGATTTTTCATGGGAGTCATGAATTTCAGAGACATCATTTGGTTGGGCAACTTAAGGTCAATGATAACATTATTGCCACATCCATAGAGCACTTTGATGTTGCTCCTTAGATGTTAGCTATGTTTGGTTGGGGTACTCCTATGTCAAATGAGCATGGTGATAGTGGCCTTTACCTTGTAGAGTTCCATATAATTTGAGAAGCCATTGGAATAATGAAATGAAATTATTTATAGTTATTGGCTGACAGAGACTATCTTCTCGAGTGGGATTGCACTTGCTACAATGCACTGAGGGGAAAGGAAGAGGAGGTAGACGAGCTCACACATGAGCTAGGATTGATTATGGATTCATTGGAGATAGCTTAGTTGGCCCTTCATGAGTCTCAGTCATGGATTGAGGAGCTTTCTGTGGAGTTGAGCTTGGCAAAGTCTTCACCAGCTACAGATTCAGTTTAGTTTCCTCTAGAAATAGATGGTGATGTTCCTATGTCTATGGATTATGGTTGTGAGTAGGTTGAGGATGTGGCTACATCTATTATAGATAAATCTGCAGTAGCCTTAGATGGGATGAGTGCACCTGTTGAGAGAAACAAAGAACCACATGTTGCACCAGGTTCTCCTATGATTACATCCACTATGGGTGTTGGTGATGAGTTAGATTATAGAGGTTATATTCAGTACTATGAAAGTCAGTGATTGACTGAGGTGGGGGGATTTTATCATGACTGCATAGGGAGGAGTACTCATCACTACCTCTCTGATCCACACATGGAGGAGTTGATGATGTATTGATGTGGATTAGCTCTAAGGTTGTACCATCCTTTGTGGGATAAGTATTTTCGATCTACAATATATGGGATTAGCGACTCCAAGTTGGATTACTTGCAGTGTCAACACATCCATGGGATCCCAATAGAGCGTGGAGATAGTGGTCGTGTTATAGAAACCTTCATATATTCTTATCTCCATAGTACAAATGGATGTGAGTATAGTGTGATTTGGGACCCAAGTTATATCAGGTTTGGTATTGTATATTGGATGAGTCCCATGGGATTGCTTCACCACTTAGGGAATGGTAAAGCTGAGTTTAGAGTTGAGCAGCAGGAGTCTGAGGATATTTTTATTGGCATTTTTCTATTCAAAGTTTGGGATCCTTCTAGTACATTGAGATTTCAGACAGAGCTCACTGAGGATTTTTTAGGAGTTTACACAATGAGTGGTGCCTATAGATTTCCTTTTGATCCTCCTGTGCATGACCCCTTTCAGGTGCACAGTTTAGTTGTGCATGGGTTGGATAGTGTGTATGACAACTCACTTTGCTTAGTTTTGGGAAGCAAGCTCTACAGTCGGATTTGATTGGTTTGGAAGATTTTGTTAGTTGTAATGGGTATGATGTTATAGGAGCTAGTTGGTGACCACAGGGACATTACATAGTTCTACTCATGGGATCCGGGTGGATTGGGGTATTATTTGTTTCTAATTTTTCTTGGGGACAAGCAATTTTAGGAAGGGCAAACTGTAATGTCCCTATTTTAATGAGCTTCAACTTTTAGAGGATTAGCCTATTTCCTGACCCTTATAGGCTAATGGAGTTGTTTAGAGGGTTCATTTTGGGTATCACAGAGCTTTTCAAGTGGCATTTGCCAGCCTTTACATCACCGGATCCTTCATTTGTTCTACGACATTGATATTCAAGGGTTGTTGGTTCCATTTTGAGGGACTCATTATTTATAGTAAGCCAGTCACTAATACATTTGGTACCAAATTGCAACGGCACTGCCGTTGCAATTTGGTACCAAATGTATTAGTGAGTGGTTGTTAGAAATGGACCCTTACTATTTTTATTAAGGCATCTAGATTAACAGTGGGAGCAGTGTGTTAGCCAGTGATGAAGTCAGAATCATTAAATAATGGTTACTAATGGAGTTATGACATTTAATTATTATTAATGTGTTACTTTAATAACAATTAATTATTCTAAGACAAGATTGTATTGACTTCATGTATTTTATAATTAAAAGATATTAAGATTATAAATTCAAATTATAAAGTGAGAGCAATTAATGACTTTACTTGACTTTATTATAAAAAGGCATTTAATGATTATAAATTCAAGCTATAAAGTGCATTAAATGATTATATTATTAAGTGACTCATTAAATGTTTCCCTAAGCCAATGCCCAAAGTAACAAAAACAAATCTAATTGAAGTTATGAGACATGTGAGGCTAAAGACTCTTGGTGAAATTGTCATGAAGGAATTATTAAAGCTAAGGCAAGGAAATCGAACCATTATGTGAATTGATGATTTTTCTTGTTTTCTTGGAGAAGTATCTGGTTTTTTCCAATGGTTTCAGCATTGATGGAGAATTGAGAATTATTCACAATTTTAGCACTCTAAGTTGGTGAAAAATCCAATGATATTGTAAATTTAAGAGATGGTTTCATCTTGGAGCCATTATTGAGCTTCAAATTATTGAATTAGGAAGAAGATTGTTCATATTTTATGAAGTTTATCAACAGATTACAATTATTGGTGCCAGTTATAGGTGGCATGAGTGCTAAAGGAAACACGTTTTGGGGTTTCTATGCTACGATGGCTCAATAAATATTGGACGTTTAGCCATTATAAAGGATTGTATATATATTGGAGGGGGTTTCCTATAAATTTCCAAGTGGTGCGGTTGGATGCTAGATTTTTTATCATCTGCAATTTGATTTTAGAATTTAATAAATAATTCCCTCTTGCATTGTATATGGTTCCACTTAATAAGAAAAGCATATGGTTCAATGCTTCGGAAATTAGTTTCATAATATTATTTTTATGTAAAGTTATTATCTTGCCTGGCAACACTTTATAAAAATTCAAGGAATTGCGTATTTATTTCAAAAATCAGTTATATATATCATTTGCATAGAAAATCAGTGGTATGATAGAGTTAGAACCTACAGGGGGTTCTTACAGTGGTATCAGATCTTGCATGCAAAGTGTTTGACCAAATGTCAAATATTTAAAATTGAAAACATAAATCAGATTTGAGACAATATCTAAGTTTGGGATATTACAAACAAGAACACCAAATGAAATAAAATTGCAACCTAGATACTTACAGTCTTACATGAATAGAACTCTAGATCTGAAAAGCATAAAAATAATTTGATCCGCAAGATATTTCTCCTATTTTGCAAGACACAAAGGATGTAAATGGAAAGAGAGAAAGATAAGAGCTATTGTCAATTATTTGCCAAAATTCTACAACATATCAAAGGAAGATTCAAAACACCATAAATTATTCAATTGGATCTAGCTACTCATATACAAATATTTTTGAAACATAGAAATTGATGTTGGATTTACAAAAGATGGAATAATTTCAAATTGGAATCAAATGAATGCTAGCAACTATGACATATGGCACATTAGTCACACTACCGAAGTAGATATCAGTTCTAAAGAAGAAGACAATAACAAAGATGGCATGCACATAAGGGACACAATACACATTAATGAATGGGAAATACTTTAACAAAAAGGGACTTGCAGAAAATGTCAACTAGATGAACTTGAAATTCTTGAAAAGAGTGAATTTGATAACAAACCTAAGATGGGACCAAGTTGCGGTATTGCAATATTTACATGACACTAAACCACAATTCATAAGCATGAAAAATATGTACAAGAAAGAAGAAATTTTATCAATTACCCTCAATGTCCCCAATTATACATTATCACTGAAGTGAAAACTATTGCTTTCAATAATTACAAACCATAGCAAGGGCCACTCTGTAAAGACTGCATTTCTCTGAAAAAAACATATTGAACAAAAAGCTAGGGACCCAAAAATTGAAGATACAAGTTGAAGTTGAACTAACACACAGTCTAGTAAATCAAAATAATTCATTCCATTAAGGAAAAATAAAATATTTTGACCTACAAGTCGAAATAAGAAAAGATGAGTACAACAATTTAAATTCAATGAACAAGGTGTCGATCAAACTGTCACACACACACACACACATTAGCCATCATATTATTGAAAACTTAATGAGCTGGCTTTATGTTATTATAATTTAATGAGCTTGGTTTATATGTATTATTATTTTTTATACATGATTTACATATTCTCATTTAATAATGAAAATAATTAAATACCACATGCTAACTTTAAAATATTGATTCGAACAATATGATAACTATTACAACACATTTTTATCACATGAGATTTAGGTTAGAAATAAAACTATTTACAATAACATGTAATTACATTTGTATATTATTAGTCTATGTGGTGTGTGCAAGACCAGATCTTCTAACCCACCACTGTCGAGTGTTACTCCAAATAAGCTTTGAAGGTTGTCATTAGTATTCAAGAACTCAAATGGACAGTCAGTAACAGAGTCACAAACAGGCCAGTCGGTATAATCACCAAAGTATAAAGTTAACTAAGAGGACTGATCACGCATAGAGTTAATCGAGTGCAGTGATTACCGAGCATACAGAATTTACTGAGCATCAGTATAACTGAGATACACAGAGAACACCGAGCACCGAGAGGCAACATTTTCTGAGTGGACCAGAGGCCACATAAAATTTTTTTATGGCACATCAATCTAGGTAACAAATTTTTTCCGACCTGGATAACAGTTTACAATGATCAATGAGAATGTTAATTATGGATTCACAACATTAATTGTTTATATCTCCTATGTTTAGATGATCAAGGTAAAATATGTACACTGTTGATCTTAGGTTAGGGATGTTATTGTAAAACCCTAATTAGGTCATAGAGTTTTATATATGTAATACTACGATGTCATTTTGTAATGTATGTTGGTCAAGTAATGATCAAGTAGCTGCCATACTACAGACATCAGAGATCAGACAAGGGTTTTAGGACAAAGACTACATTGCAGTAGTCAATTTTTTAGAACAGAGGCAAGGCTACTGAGCATAATAGAGTAGAAGGTATTATCATTCACAGTAAGGTGATACATTTTATATGCACTTAAAGGATATGTATCCACAATATTGAGATTGTATTTGTTCAGATCACAATTCTGTTACTCTTTACACTACAACATTTGGGGTCAAATTTTGATGCCAATTTGCGACCGCACTACCATTTGTCTGTGATTTTTGTGTTTTTTTTTCAAGTGCCCTCGATGTTGTCATAATAGCGATGGTACCATCATAATTTTGACACCCGCGTGAGTATAAACCAAAACAAAAAAAAAGAAAGGCTCATTTCTAATTTTCGTGATCGCATATCGTCGTGCGTGAAGAGGGCCCTAACTGAGGAAGATTGGAATCTTGGTATATGGTAGCCACGAATTGAGGTAGGAATTCGAGCTTTGTCTTCTCATAAACTCAATTTCATTTTGATGGCATTTGTTGATTTAATGGCACAATATGAATCTTAATACTGGCATTGTTTACATCTTTGCATTTGGAATGCTTGATGACCCGCGAGCTTTGAGAGCAAGGGCATCGTTGCTATTACCTTCAAGGCATTGTTGTTGATATTCACTTTGTGGTACCCCCCGTTTATGATAATTTCATGAGGAAATGTCTTGATGGCTCACGGGATGAAAGCTAGAGCATCATGCATTGTTTATGATCTCACTATTTAATACTGGCATTGTTTACATCTTTGCATTTGGAATGCTTGGTGACTCACGAACTTTGAGATCTAGGGAATCTTTTCTATTACCTTCAAGGCATTGTGTGAAGTGTTTGATCTCTCTTTATTTATTTTGATGTTGATATTCACTATGTGGTACTCCCCATTTATGATCATTCCATGAGGAAAAACATGGTATCTTCTTTCCTTTCTGCAACATTCTTCTAAGTGCACATGTCCTGTAGCATGGTTTTTCTTTCAGAAGTGTATGGCTTGACTATGCACATTCATAATTGTAGATTAAGATCAGTAATAGGATGACATTCATTGCTTATATCTTTTTGATCTAACCCCCATCTCTCTTTTCTTTGCAGGTTCTGGATCACACACGAGCACACTCGATTCATACCCGGGTCAAAAATTCATCACTTCAGGCAATGTCTAGTACCCTTATTATTTATGTTCATCCTCTTATGTATGCATGTACTCTTGCATATTCTTCTGAAATTTGGCTATGCTCACAGCAGCCAAAATGATTTTATCTTTCAGTTCCTTTCCTTGTATAGTATATACAAGTTATCTGGCATATATATACATGTAATCTTTAGATGCATAAATTTCTTTTCCTTTACATTTATATTTTCATGAAATGAACACAAATTAAACAAGATCATCTAATAGTGCAAACTAGGGTATTGTAGTCACTCATCTAGTAATTAGGTTACCAATGTACAATGAGGTAACTATTGTATATATATCAAACCATGAAGATGATGATTAGGAGACAGTGGAGCTAGATGAATATGTGAAAGATCTAATTGCTACTAAAAACAAGTTGAAGAGTTATTACTGCTTCAAATTAGGAGAAGGGCTAAAATAAAGAGTATGATATAACTTCAAAGTAAAATTAAGTACCAACTAAAGGAACTAAAATATAGTACCATGAAGGAGACATCATAGTGACCAAAACAAACATAAAAAATTAAATGATCAATGTGTCATCATTTTCACCATGTCATAGCAGCACAACAAAGAGACCCATGTAAAACAATACAATAAATTTATAAGCCATCAATACTAATCAATGTATAAAGTGATGGAATAAAATATACAATGAATCAAAATATGACCATTACCATTGGTACATTGTATAGGATCAAAGAAAGAGGGTTTCTCATATAAAATGAGATATATTGAATTTTCAGATATGCACAACAAGATTTATTCTAGAGAATACAAAAAACACCACCTTTAAGTGAATATAGAAGGATTTCAAGCCAAAAATTTCAACTGAAATGAGAACCCCTCGTGTTTAGAATGAAACACCCAAATTTCTAAAAGAGCTCAGGGATGAAGTCAAAAATACATTTGTAAAGCTTTCAATTAAGTTCTATTTTCTTATATTAAAGATACATATCCATATATGAAAGGCCAATATACTCTCTATCTGTATGTAAAAGTTTTAAAATGTATGTGCACCTTAATCTAGGAGCCCAATTATTGTATCTTCCCCATATTTTGCTTGTTTCCACAGGGTGTTTGAAGAGGAAGACTCATCTTGTTGTGCCCCATCATCTATACCCAAAAAACTTCATGACCTTGTGGTGATCATCCTTCTTCCTTTGCTTGGAAATGCAGATATCACCCCTTCCATTTCTACATCCAGTATATAGAAGTACATTATATTTGTGGGAATGTCATTATTTCCAACAAATAGAATTAGATTTATGAAGTTTCTACAGTTATTTTCTGAATTAGATCTGATAGATTTTTGTCAATCATTATGTTTGATCCCAAACTAATCCAAAAGAAAGCATATTAATAACAAATAGAATTTTAGTTAAGACTGGGGGTGGGACAAGATGACATTAAAATTCACCATAACCCAAAATGATCACACATTTAATGCCAAAATGCCTTGACTGATCTTTGTTCCCTTGCTTTGGTGAGATTTACGTGAACATTACAGGTCAGTACATCAGAGAAACCAATTTTTGGATCTTTGGACAAGTATTTAAAGTACTATCTATTGTCAAGCATAGTTGCCTCCTCATCCACATGATCAACACACAAAACAAAACCCATAATCTTACAGATACCATCAGCAATCTCTTTGTCCTTCATGTTCTTAGAATGGTAGGTTTAGATGAATTGTCAAGAAAACACAAATTAATTTCCATAACCATTTTATAAAATCGACCCACATGAATTTCCATATACTTTCAACAAGCTTTTGTCTCTCATATTCTTAGAATGGTAGGTTAAATGAATTATCAATAAAACATAAAATTTTCATAACTATTTTTTGAAATCAACCCCCATAAATTGTTGTGATAATAGCATGTGAAGAATAGCTTTTTATTGTAATTTTTGCAAAGCTACCTAATATGGTAGAAGCTTCTGCAAGAGAAAGTTGAGCTACAAAGCCATTGAAATAATTCTTGTAAATGTATAGCAATGATTCCCTTGCTTCATCAATACTATAAAAAACAAGAAACAAAGAATTTTCATTTTCTATCAGCAAGTTTACTGCATTTATCTTTTTGGATTCGCTTGTGTCTATTATTTAGGCCAATTTTTTTATCATATTCAATGATCCTTTCTCAAAATGTTAGAGAGCTCAAGAATGGAAAGAAACAAACATAACTCATGATACTCAATGATCTATCCTCAAAATGTTAGAGAGCTCAAGAATAAAAAGAAACTAGCATAACTCATGTAGTACAGTAACAATGGACCAACCTTTTTTGACAGAGAGAAGCATAGAATGATGCATTTTAGACACTTCCTCTAGCTGCAACCCTCCATGGCCTCTTGAATAGACAACATATACCTGTAACAAAACATGTAAAACACACCCCATTAAACCATTTATCAAAAACCACAAGCCCTGTCAATACTCAATGTATATATACTTTATAACATGTATGAATAGCCACCTCCTTGGTAGATACACAACCAAAGAAACAACATGCTAGGAGCTCCAATACTAAGAGCATTACTACCATGAATCCACTAATCCAACCTGAACCCATCTTTCTGAAAAAGGAAAGCTACAAAATCACAACAGTGTAGCAATACTAATAGGTAGAGAAAAGGTTCATCAAATGCTAAAAGGATTGTCTGCAACACAAAGGGATTGTGAAGGGGAATCCTTATCCTCCACTGTCCTTTTTTGTAGCGTGCATGTGATACTGTAAACGTAAACAAACAAAAAAGAAGGGATGTACAGTTGTAATAGGTGTGGTAAAAACTACAACATATATTGAAAGAGAAACCCACAAACATACAGAAACAATCATGTCAAAACTCTATATCACCCATATTGACATAGCTACCCATAAACAAAAAGAATAGGCTTTTGATTAGAGTCCGTAAAAATCCAAAACAAAACATTATCAACATAGTTTTTTACCAAATCATATTAAACAAACAATTCACACTCACTTGTACTTCTGCCACAGTTGTTAGAGAATCAACCTGCACAAAATTTCACATAACCCAAATCCTTCACTTATTTATATTCTTGAATCTGCATTCTTCCACTGATGCTTTCTTTTATATGGTCCTTTCAACATTAAAATAATTACAATCAAGAGATTTTAATTGTCCTTTGAACATTGAAATAATTACAATCAAGAAAGATTTTATAAATAGAAGAAAAGAATATAAAATAATAGCTCTTAGTTATTACTTAAAGACCCCCAAAAAGAATAATGTCTTCTTTGATTGATCATATACATTCCAATGACCTACTCAACAAACCATATAAAGCTCATAAAGCATGGTAAAAGAGGGCCCTAACTATGGAAAAATTGGAAAGTTTCCACTTTGCACTTCCCTAACTCAATTTTATTTTGATGGAATTTGTTGATTCAATGGCACAATATGAATGTTAATACTGGCATTGTTTACATCTTTGCATTTGTAATGCTTGATGACCTGCGAGCTTTGAGAGCTAGAGCATCGTTGCTATTACCTTCAAGGCATTGTGTGAGCGTTTGATCTCTCTTTATTTGTTTTGTTGTTGATATTCACTATGTGGTACTTCCCGTTTATGATCATTTCATGAGGAAATGTCTTGATGGCTTGCGGGCTGCAAGCTAGGGCATCAGGCATTGTTCATGGACCGTGCCTATGCACCACAATATTTGCATCTTAGTAAACACATGTTAACACAATATGTTGTTAAAAAAAATATGTTAAGACCATGTATGATATCCTATTGTGTTAACATGTGTTAGTAATTTGCAAAAAAACACAATAGGCTAACATACATGTTGTTAACATATTTTGTTAACTAAGGTGCAAATATTGTGCTGCATAGACACGGCCCATTTTATGAGCACACTGTTTAATACTATGTTATAAAATTTCAAGGCATGAAATTTTATACTTTTTGACATCATACTTTTTTTTCCTTAGCATTGATTTTACAATGTGGGGGAGTCAAAGAAAATATATGTACATTTATAAAATTTCATGCCTTGAAATTTTATAACACAGTTCCTTAGCATTTGATCTTCATATGGCAGCCATGACTTTAGGTAGGCATTTGAGCTTTGTCTTATCATTAACCCAATTTCATTTTGATGGAATTTGTTGATTTAATGGCACAATATGAATGTTAATACTAGCATTGTTTACATCTTTGCATTTGGAATGCTTGATGACCCGCGAGCTTTGAGAGCTAGAGCATCATTGATATTACCTTCAAGGCATTGTGTGAAGTGTTTGATCTCTCTTTCTTTGTCTTCTTTTTTATGTTCACTATGTGGTACTCCCTGTTTATGATTATTTCATGAGGAAATGTCTTGATGGCTCGCGGGCTGCAAGTTAGGGCATCATGCATTGTTTATGAGCTCACTGTTTAATACTGGCATTTTTACATCTTTGTATTTGGAATGCTTGATGACCCGTGAGCTTTGAGAGCTAGGGCATCGCTGCTATTACCTTCAAGGCATTGTGTGAAGTGTTTGATCTCTCTTTATTTTTATTTTTGTTGATATTCACTATGTGATACTCCCCGTTTACGATCATTTCATGAGGAAAAACATGGTATCTTCTTTCCTTTATGCAGCATTCTTCTGAGTGCACATGTCATGTAGCATGGTTTTTCTTTCAAAAGTGTATGGCTTGACTATGCACATGCATAATTGTAGATGAGGATCAGTAATAGGATGCCATTCATTGCTTAGATCTTTTTGATCTAACTCCCATCTCACTTTTCTTTGTAGGTTTTGGATCACATATGAGTGTTGCCCCACATTTTGTCCACATACCTTTAGACAAAAGTGGATGTTCGATGTGTAGTAATGGTCATGAAAGCTTCATGTGATTCCTGAGTCTAAGTCTAGCTATCCCCTTAGGATAGGAGACCTTTACCGGATTTCCCCAATTTGACTTCTCTTTTATGAGCCGGAGGGAATCTGCATTTGAGATCATGTTTTCTTTAGGTAGGTTAAGTTCCCAATCTGATAAAGGCCTTGGTTCAAAGGATTCTAACATCAGTTTTACATGCAAATTAAGTATTTATCCATAAATCTTCATTTTGAAGCCTTGGAAGAAAATTGGGTTCGAGCTTCTCCACCGGCGGAAAAGCATCAACAAGGTGCATTGTTCGCCGATGACTACTAAGTGATGTCTTAGTAGGAAGTACAGTTCTAAAATGGATCCCTTAGGCTTAGAGGGACTGTTGTGTTAGAACTACACCTCTACAAGCCAAGAGGAATGATTAAATAGAAATAAATCTAAGAGATAAGTCTACTGGCGGAAAATGGCTTCTCCACTACTCCAACAGGCGGGTTTCAACCCACAGAGTACGTTTTCCGCCAAGCCATTAAAATGAAGAGATTTTGAGGAGGAATCTATCTCATAAAGAATCCAAGATATAAAGAAGGTCGATGAAATCAACACATGTCATTTTTGTACCCCAACATGCCAAATATATCCTTTGATGGATTTTCAAACAAAGAGCATTCCAAAAAGCATTTCTCCGCCCAAAGGATAAGTGGAAAAGTAATTTTCTGCTACCTTAGGAAAGTTACCATTGCGGTTACTGAAGTGAAAAGACATTTCTTAAATGGCCTGTAAGAGCAAAGTAATTAATTCAAATAAATCCATTTTACTTCATAACAGACTATTTCATTAATGTTGAGGTCTTTTCATTCATGTGGTGCGGAAAGTCGGCCATTAAACGGTAAGAATTCAAAAGTTATAAGATTAGTTGGAGGTTGCCAGCAAGAGCTACCATTTGTTTAAAAAATTGTTTGAATTTGAAGCCTTTGATACTGGTTTTTCTTTTCCCCTGCATTCTTGAAAAGATATTCTTCATTCCCAAATCAAATCATTTGAAGTATGGCTTCCAGATTTGTGGGATTTGACAGAATGAATGACATTAACTTTGGATGGCATAAGATCTTAGATACGTCTCTGAAGTTCTTTGATATGTAGAACTTTCAGAGTAGATTAAAAGGAGACCAGATGCATCCCATCACTGAGAAATTGAAGGAGAGTAGATTAGTTGAAGTCTCTAGTTTTCCTGTGGCTGTTCAAGCCCCAGAATTGATCCAGGAATGCATAGCTCGATACAACCCAGATACCAAGCAAATCCTCTTGCCCAATGATATGGTGTTTCTATCTATCGATAGAGAATCGGTCCAAAACTCGCTTCACATCCCAGAGCAAGCAAAGTATTCAGAAATGACATACAGTCGGGCGGTGATTGAATATATCGCCAAAAAGTCAATTTGGAAGAAGGAGATAATGAAAGCATGGTTTCAAGAGCCCAGGAGCGCCAAAGGGAAGCTGCCAAATACACTATATGGCACTAATCTGAAGCTGGAGATCATAGACATTCTAGTGCTACTCCACAAGATCAGAGGTGAGAGTGAGGCACTCAATTTTGTTGACCATCACTTCTTCCTGGTTCAGGTAATCTTTCCCAACAAAACTTCATTGATTGGGCCCTTATGGTTAGTGAAAACCTCTTAGAGGCCCTAGATAGAGCTAAGTGCTAGAATGAATTTGATATGTCTTCATCCCTTTTATATATTCTGGCTACAATCCAAATTTGGCCAGGGCTTCCTAGATTAGAGGAATTTCTCAATGATGTTAAGAGTTGCAATTTTTTCCCCTCTTTGGAATCGCACAACAGTTATGCTAAATATCTTCGGTTTAATGATATGTTTACAATGAGATTATGCAGGGAGCTACAAGGTTTTCTAGAAAGGAGATTCTCTCCTGAAGCCATGGCTTTTATCAACCAATTTGGATGCTATTTTATTCAATTTGGAGATTTCTCATACCTTCGTCTTGCGATTTTTTGACTTCTTCCCTTTGAAGCTGCCCAGATATCCTACGTATATGATTGTGATAGTGGAGGTGATGAGGCAAGCGCTTTAAGTGAATTTGATCTGTGATTATGCCAAGAAGAAAGGCTACGACTTCCCCATGACTATCAGAGCAGTTATGCGTCCTAGTCTGAGGTGCAGAATGTTCTAAAGGCATTCTCCAAGAGATTTTCATTTGAAACCTATGATGTTCTGAGGCCACAATATGATCCAGTTAATTACGCTCGTGATTACCTACAAATGAGCCGAGCTATCCACCATGTAGATTACATTAAAGACTACTGGGCCAATTTTATAGATGATTTGGAGAGTGGAGATAGATTTTATGCCAGATTAACCATTGAATAAATCAAAAAGTTCAAGGTCAATCATGCAGTTGAGGGGATAGTAGATGACAGTTAGCACATGTATTATAATACCTATCTCGAGAAGATCAAACCCCTCTCCATCAATTCTGATCCCATGCTAGATCAAGCCATCGGTGACTCGTAGACTCTAATGAGTGGTATTTATAAGAGGACAAAGTAGTGGGTTGAATGGACGGCAGGAAGAAGTAAGAGGTTAGAAAGGAAGCCTCCTACTCAAAGGACCCCGGCAAAGGATACTTCCAACATTGCAACAAATTCTTCGGTGGTACTCCCAAATATGACCAAGAGTTCATCTCAACCAGCTAGGGGAGGTGATGAACCTCCAGAAAAAGAAGTTAAACCAAAGAAGACTTGTGGAGGAGGCTCGCTCCCAAATATTGGAACAACAGAGGAACCCACCAAAGGTGTGGAACCAGAGCAGCCAGCTAAAGCAGTCACTGTAGATGTACCGGTTGGAACTCAACCCAAGATTCTCCAAGGTGAGGGTCCCCTGTCATAGAAGTGGGTGAAGATACTCCTTCAAACACAGAATCAGAAGAAGAGGCCAAGAAAAAGAAGAAGGTTGCTTCAGTAGCCAAATTGGTGTCATCTTCTCCTACCTCGGTAAATCCATTTGCTTCAAGGCCAAATTCTACTCCTCTAGTCATTAGGAAACTATTTATAGAGGAGTTGGTCTCTGCCACTAAGGTCACCAGCATCGAATCATGGATAGAGAACACTCTGGAGCACAAAAGAAAGAGATTGGAAGAAGGGGCTCCCAACAAGGATACTCTAGCTTGAGCCATACAACCCGGTGCCATTGCAGTGAAGACTAAGAAAGTGAAGACAGTGTCCACATTGGGAAAAGACCCAGAGACTGGGAATTTCACTATGGAGGTAGCAAAGCCCACGAAGGAGGGCTGTTTTGAAGATTTCACCCCTTCGGATCTCAAGCTACACTCATTTGATATGTGCTTAGCCCGACATGATACCAAAGTGGATTGGTGGAAATCCACTAATGTAGTAATTGAAGAAGAGTTGGAAGAACCTAAAATGGAAAAGGTACAACTTAAGGCTGAAGTCAGTGAGCTGACTAATTTCATCCAGCAATTGGTTACTCCAGTTGCTAGTATCCCCAGTACTCAGACCACATTTGATCCCAACGCCGCGGAGAATCAAGCCATAATAACCAAGTTGAAGGAGGATAGGCACTTCACACAGATCAACAAGGGATGGGTTGAGAGGCTCAAATCTGAGGGATTGGCAGTTGTTGAGCAGTTGGGAAATGCTCTCTTGAGATTGGAGACGGAAAGGAACAACATTGAGAAGAATTTTTAAACTCTCGCATCTGAGAGAGTGAAGTGTTAGGAGTGCATAGTGACGCTCCATGTAGCAGTAAAGATGAATACCAAAGAGGCATTGAAAGCCAAGATTCTACAAAAGGGAGATGAACCTCTAATCGAGTGGTGTCAAAGTCTAAAGTTAAAAATTGAGATGATCATCCAGGCCGAGATGGGGTTGCAACAAGTAGATGTTAAGGTCAAGGAAGAACAGAGCAAAGAATTTAAGATTCTTCAAGGTTTGCACACATAATCGCAGATGAGTGGGAAAGGAAAAGAAATGATAGGATTGGACAATATGCAGAAATCATTTTCTGATTATGTGGACAAGATGTCAAAGCAATCTTCCACCCATTTGGACAAAGTGCCAGAACTCCAGTAGTTGAGTGGATGTATTTATAAATCCATGGAAGAATTGAAGGATCAGACTGATGCAATTAAGAGTATGGCTAAGGAGAATTCCAGGTGGCTCATCTGATACACCAATGTCCACATCAATAGAAATGAGGAGCTCATCAGAGTTATCACAGTTGTCATTGACTATAGGGCTAAATTAGGCAAAGGGAATGAAACTGAAGCTTGAATAGATTCTCTCTTTGTACCAAATTTTTATTGATGTTGTAACGGATAAACCTTTGGTTATCATTTCTGGTTGGGGAAGTTGAACCATTTCAGTTACCCCCTTTTTTGTAACGGCCCAATCTAGGACTCTATATGAATTATTTCCAAAATTAATACAAAGGTCAGCTAAATTTTGGTGTGAAAGATAGCATTTTTGCTGAGTCAATTGTGTGTGTCTGAATACCATTTCTTTAACTGTTCCATTGCATTTCATTTGTGTTTATATTAAATTCAAATGTTCTTTGAAGTCAGATTTGCAATCTGTATTTGAACCAAATTTCTATGTTATGATTTGATACAATTAATTTAGGGGAAGATCTGTTGTTACCCTGAGTTGGGAAACATTTATGTGATATAGATTGATTCATCATCATTTCATCATTAATCTTTAGTCTTGCATCTACATTTTCAGTAGAAGTTCATGCATTACCATTTTTGGGAGTTAATCTGATTGATGAAATCTCAGAGTTGGCTAGATTTAAAGTTGAATCCACCCCTCCTAAGCTATTGCTCGTCTGGGTTTAGCTTGGTTTACCTCTTCTATTCTCGGGTCAAGAACATATCCCTATTAGATTAGGAAAGATCAAAATTCCCTAAAAATCATTCATATAAGGGAGTTTTACCTTTAAATTCAGAGAGAAATTTTTTTATGGTTATAATTTCCCAACTGTTGTATTCGATTGCTTCTTCATATTTGGGCATTTTAGAGTTATAACAAAGAAGAACAATCTGTTTACCAACATATTTTTGGTGACTCTGCTAGGGAGATGAACAGTCATTACACCACAAGCATATCATGGAGAAAGATGGTGCTTCCCCATGAAAACATAATTCTCGTGCTCCAACTGAATCTCAGATTCCAAGACAATCAAGAAGATCTTATTTCCTCGCTAAATACTATTGTCTGGAGATACAAAAGAAGCACCGAACATTATAGAAATGCCAGTCAAGTGCTAGAGCAAGAAGAAGCTAGAGCAGAAGCACTTGAAGGAGCCATCCAAAGGAGAAATCTAAGAAGGGCACAATGTCGAGTAGAGCGTGAAGCTAGGCCATAGAATTAGTTGAAAACCTGGAGCCTAAAAGGTTTCTCAGGAGTACAAGGAAAGAAGGTAGCACAGACCCAGTCTTTGAGAGACTCACAGATATCAACTTTTCTCTTTTGGAAGTACCTCGCCGAGGAAACAGAACCACAAGGAGCCAGAGTAGACCTTCTTCACCTCCTAAACAAACTACTTAGTTGTCCACCACTTGCCAAGTGTTAACTTTACATAGAGTAGTTGTCCCTCCTGTTATTAACCTAACACCCTATCTACCCCATGTAGCTATGGCACTTCCTTGGGCCGCCAGGGTTGGACCTCTACAATTAGCAACATATAATCCTCTTCCTTCAGGATCTAGAAAGAACTTTCCCAAATTTTCTAGAGATGGGAAAGTATCCACAGACGAGCACATTGTCGCATTCTTTTCTTCAGTTAATATCCTAGCAGTACGAGAGGAGGATGTGGCCATCAGATTATTTATTGAGACCCTTGTTGAGGGTTCTGCTGATTGGTTTCACCACTTACCTAATTATTCTATCATAGATTGGGCTTCCATGAGGATTGTCTTTGAAAGAAGGTTTAAAAATGTTGAAGATGAGCACGCCCTATTGATGCAATTAACTTCTATCAAGAAAGAACCTTCTATCAGTATGAGGGATTTTATAGCTAAATTCAATAAGCTTGTAAATCATATCCCAGTGGCTGACATGCCAATGGAGGGAAATTTGAAAACATTCTTCATAAGTGCTATGCCACCGGACATCAATTATGATCTAAGAAGGGTGAACCTTGCAGACTTGGATGCTACACAGAGAACTGTTGTAGAACTTGAAGACCATATGATCTCATCTGGGAAAGGGAAAAGAGAGATACAATCTGGGGCCAGTAGTAGTAATACTACATCATCAGAGGAGATGATTCAAAAATTGTCTAATGAATTCATTGCCTTCAAGAGGCAGCTTCCCAGATTTAACAATCCTTACCAGTGAAACTTTCAGGAGCAACCTGGGATAAACAATGAGGGGAGGAATGTTGATGGAAAGAAGTTACAGTTGATTGATCCACCATAGAGGCTAGCTATAGAAGCTCCTCCTAAAAGAGGAAACATGTGTGCCTTTCACCTAACCATAGATCATTATGGAGAAAGCTACCCTGATGTAGCTTGTGCTTGGAAAATGCATCAGATTGATGAGTGGAATGCTGAGGTTTCCAGAGGTGAACCAGATTCATACTCACATGGAAACTATGAAAACTTATATTTAGAGTACGAATTAGATTTAGAGCAAGAAGCAACATGTTACGCTTCCATAGATGGGACCTCTTATACAGTTTTGACCCAGAGTCAGAAAGATAAAAGCCCTGCTTCAACGCCTCCACTTAAAAGTAACGAGGCATCTAGCTCCTATTCTAAGGAGACCAATAAAGGAGTGAGAATTCTGCAACCAGTTAAGGATAAAATCTCTTTTGATATTATTCAATTCTGTAGAGATTACAGAATTCAAATTTCCCCTATAGATTATCTTAAGTCTAATCCCATAGAACTGCAAAAGCTAATAGATTGCTGTAAAGAAGGGAACCTAGAGTTAAACCAAAATGTCATGACTACCATAGAAAATGAGTCTATATTTGTAGAACCAAATAATCAAGGGGAACCTTCTATTTTGGCTACTTTCCCAAGCCAGAAGGCTGACCCATTCTATGTGTCGTTATATATCAATGGTTGCAAGTTAAGCAATTGCATAATAGATTCTGGAGCCTCAGACAATGTCATGCCATCAACCGTAGCTAAAGCTCTAGGACTTACCCTCACTAAAGCCCATGGTATATTTTACTCTATGGATTCCAAGAAAGTACCCCTGGTTGGCCAGATTAAAGATGCTCAAGTGGCCCTGGCAGCACACCCCAAGAAGAAAATGTTGTTAACAATCCTTGTCACTAATATACCTGATAGTTATGGTTTACTGTTGAGAAAGAGTTTTTGCAGAGACCTTGGAGGAGAGATAAAGTTGGATTGGTCTCAATCTTTAATCCCAGTGGGAAATAAAAAGATTAAACTGGTCTCGGAGGAGAAAGCTAAGTTTACAGTACTGAAATTTGATGACCCTAAAGCCCAAATTCTGTATCAAGAATTGGAATTTGGTAACTATATGTTGTTTATTGATGATCACGATGAGAAACTAGAACCTAGAGAAGAAGAAAGTCAATTTTCTATCGAAGAAATGCCACCACAAATTTGGACTCTTGAATTTGATGGCAGTTGTGCATTGTCAAGATTTGGTGCGGGTCTAGTCTTGATATCACCATATGGAGTATGTGAGCCCATGGCTTATAAATTGGAGTTTGGGAACACCAATAATACTGCCGAGTATGAATCCCTCCTATTAGGGATTATTGCTGCAAAGGAAAGGGGTGTGAAGATCTTGAGAGCTCGTGGTGATGCTGAGCTAATCATGTGCCAAGTCAAGAATCAATACTCTGTAAAAAATCACAGATTAAAAAATTACAGAAACAGAGTATGGGATGAAATAGAGGCACTAGACGCATTCTTTATTGAATCTATGCCGAGAGGATTAAAGTCCAAGGTAGACTGCTTGGTCGTGTCAGCTTCGCTACTTCTCCCTCACCCAGAATTCAAAGATAAGAAATACCAAGTAGAGGTCATGTATCGACCATCCGTACCTGACAATGTAGAAGACTGACAAGTGTTCAAAGATGACCAAAACCCCCTTCTCTTTCTGGAGAGTGGTGGTGACTTTCATAAAGATGTCCCTAACAGAACTGAAAGAGACCGTCAGGACAAGCAAAAGAAAGATAAGTCAGATATCATCCAGCTAAAAGGAAATAGCATCCCTCCCCACATAGTTACACTGGAAAAACTCTTCAACATGCTTGACATCTTTGTTAAGAAGAAGAGAATCGAGAGAGGTCCTACCACTGGTGAATATGAGGGAATGAACATAGGAACCGAGAAGGATCCCAAGATGATCAACATTGGGAAATGTTGCACTAAAAAAGAGAGGGAAGAGGCCAGGAAACTCTTCCTAGAATACCAAGATGCTTTCGCCTGGAGTTATGAAGATTTGAAAAGTTTTATGAACAGGAAATTCAAACACTAGATTCCTTTGAAACCTGAGGCAACTCCATTTAGACAAAAACAAAGGAATTAAAACCCCAAATTTGCTGATGCCATATTCAGGGAAGTTGATAAAATGCTCAAAGAAAGGATCATATACCCTATCCACCATTCTACCTGGGTAGCAAATATAGTGTCTGTGAAGAAGAAGAACAGATAAATAAGAATCTGTGTTGACTTGAGAAACCTTAATCAATCTTCCTTGAAGGAAAATTACGCACTTCCCAATATGGATCATCTCTTGCAGATTGTGGCCGAAGCCAAAATGATGTCCATGTTAGACGGCTTCTCAGGGTATAACCAGATTGAGGTTGAGAAAGAAGACTAGCATAAAATGGCTTTCACTACTCCATGGGGCACCTTCGTGTACCACAGGATGCCATTCAGGTTAATCAACATCAGGGCTACCTTTTAGAGAGGCATGGACCTTTCCTTCAGTGATATGAAGAACAAAATCATCAGTATCTATCTGTACAATCTTACTGTATTTTCTAGGAAGAGAATAGATCACATAAATGACTTAAGGAGAGTATTGCAAAGGTGCCGAGAGGATGGGATTTCATTGAATCCTAAGAAGTCAATTTTCTGTGTAACTGAGGGGAAATTGTTGGGCCACATTGTCTCTCAAGAAGGCATAAGGATCAACCTAGAAAGAGTAAGAGCCATCCAACAATTAAGTTTACCTGTGAACAAAACTGGAGTGAATTCATTTTTCGGTCAGGTAAACTTTCTCAGGAGATTCATTCCAGATTTCTCTGAGATTACCAAATGCATAGTTGACATGATGAAAGGAAATGTGAGTTTCAAGTGGAATGACCTTGGTAAACAATATTTCAAAAGCATAAAGAATGTCATAGCCAATGCTCTTGTGTTGTGCCACCCAAATTATAAGAAAGATCTCATAATCTATTGTTACTCTTCTGAACATACTCTATCAGCCATTCTCATGTAGGAGAATGAAGAGGGAATTCAAGCTCCCATTTCCTTTATGAGAAAACCTCTAAAAAATCATGAGTTGAGATACTCTCAAACTGAAAAACATGCTTTTGCAGTTGTAAAGGCTTTAAAGAATTTCAGATTCTACATTCTACACTCACACTCTCTTGTGTATGTGCCTAATATTGCAGTGAAAAGCATCTTGACTCAACAGGATGTACGATGTAACAATAGAGGAGCATAGGTAGCTAAAACCCAAGAATATGACATAGAGATCAAGCCCACCAATCTGGTGAGGGGAAATGCACTGTGCAAGGCAATGGCGGAGAATCGAACAGACAAAGACCCAGAAGCTGTACACCTAGTTTTGGCAATAATTATGCAAGACCCTTAGTTTAAAAATATCGTGTATTTCCTAACATATGGTGAATGCCCTAAAGGGTTAACTCTGAAGCAAAGAAGGAACCTGAAACTAAAATCTTCTAAATATGTAACCTGGGAAGATAGATTGTATAAGAGATCTATAGGTGTAACTTTCCTCCGGTGTGTCGACAGACAACAGAAAGAGAAGTTGTTAAAGGTGTTTCATGACGAAGCTTGCGGGGGACATTTCTCCTCATCAGTCACTACATTCAATATTTTGAGATAGTGTTATTACTGGCCAGGAATGTTTAGAGATGTGTTTCATTGGGTAGCAAGGTGTGAGAAATGCAAAATGTTTACCAGAAAGCCACAATTGGCAGCACTACCTCTGAGACCAGTGATAATTGAAGGTCCTTTTTAGCAATGGGGTCTTAATTTTATTGGTCCTATAAACCCCACATCCAGTGCAGGTCATACCTACATAATCAGTGTGACTGATTACTTCACAAAATGGGTGGAGGCAAAAGCAACCAAGAGAACTACTTCGGAAGTAGTATGTGAGTTTATCAAAGAAAACTTTCTAGTGAGATTTGGTGTGCCTGTTAGTTAGTTATGGATGATGCTGCATACTTTTCTTCTCAAGAAATTACTGAGTTTCTCTTTGAGTATGGAATCATGATCAGTCATTCATCTGATTACTTCCCTCAAGGGAACGGACAGGCTGAGTCTAGCAATAAAAATTTGGTAAACATTATGAAAAAACTCTGGCAGATAATCAGAGAACCTGGCATAAGAAAATATATGAAGCCCTCTGGGTAGATAGAGTGACCCCAAAAGATCCATCAGTGTATCTCCTTTTGAACTCATTTATGGGGTAGAAGCCAGTCTCCCATTACCATTAGAGTTAGCTACTTGCAAACTAAGGACAGCAGTAGAGGATGGCATATATGAAGATGGTTTAGAAAAGAGGATTCTATACCTGAGCAAACTAGAAGAAGAAAGGGAGAAAATGGTTGATCATATCACACGACATCAAATGCATGTGAAGAACTTATTTGGAAAAAAGAGAAAACCCTAGAAATTCATGGAGGGAGACATGGTGTTATTATGGGACAAGCACAGGGCACCCAAAGGCATGCACGAAAAATTTCAAACTTTATGGAAGGGACCTTTTAAGATCCAGCAAACATTTGAGAAAAATTCTTTTAAATTGACATATCTGGATAGTGAAACACTACCCCTGACGTATAACGGTCAGGACTTGAAACTCTATCAGATCTAAATTGAAAACAAGTAACCCCTGTATTGTACTATAGTTACGTTTAGTTCCTATTCTTGTTTTCCTAGTTAGATTTCCTTTCTGCTTTCCTTTCTATGCCTTGCTTTAGTTTTGTTGTGAGCCACCTTTTATTGAGCTTTGTGAAACTAGAGACTTAATTTCCTTGCTTGGACATGAGAATGTCCAAGTCCCTAGACAGAGCCAGTTGTTGCCCCACATTTTGTCCACATAACTTTAGACAAAAGTGGATGTTCGATGTGTAGTAATGATCATGAAAGCTTCATGTGAGTCCTGAGTCTAAGTATAGCTATCCCCTTAGGATAGGATACCTTTACCGGATTTCCCCAATTTGACTTCTCTTTTGTGAGTTGGAGGCAATCTGCATTAGAGATCATGTTTTCTTTGGGTAGGTTAAGTTCCCAATCTGGTAAAAGCCTTGGTTCGAAGATTTCTAACATCAGTTTTACATGCAACTGAAGTATTTAGCCATAACTCTTCATTTTGCAGCCTTTGCGAAAAATTGGGTTCAAGCTTCTCCACCGGCGAAAAAGTATCAGCAGAGTGCATTTTCTGCCGATGACTACTAAGTGATGTCTCAGTAGGAACTACAGTTCTAAAATGGATCTCTTAGGCTTAGAAGGACTGATCTGTCAGAACTATACCTCTACAAGCCAAGAGGAATGATTAAATAGAAATAAATATAAGAGATAAGTCTGCTAGCGAAAAAGAGTAAAATGGCTTCTCCACTACTCCAACACGCGGGTTTCAACCCACGGAGTACGTTTTCTGCCAAGCCATTAAAATGAAGGGATTTTAAGGAGGAATCTATCTCATAAAGAATCCAAGATATAAAGAAGGTTGATGAAATCAACACATGTCATTTTCGCACCCCAACAGGCCAAATATATCCTTTGGCAGATTTTCGAACAGAGAGCACTCCAAAAAGCATTTCTCTGCCCAAAGGAGAAGTGGAAAAGTAATTTTCTGCTACCTCAGGAAAGTTACCATTGCGGTTACTGAAGTGAAAAGACATTTCTTAAATGGCCCGTAAGAGCAAAGAAATTAATTCAAATAAAGTCGTTTTACTTCATAACAGACTATTTCATTAATTTTGAGGTCTTTTCATTTGTGTGGCACGGAAAGTCGGCCATTAAACAGTAAGAATTCAAAAGTTATAAGATTAGTTGGAGGTTGCCAACAGGAGCTACTATTTGTTTAACAAATTGTTTGAATTTGAAGCCTTTGATATTGGTTGTTCTTTGCCCCTGCATTCTTGAAAAGATATTCTTCATTCCCGAATCAGATCATTTGAAGTATGGCTTCCAGATTTGTGGGATTTGACAGAATGAACGACATTACCTCTAAATGACATAAGATCTTGGATACGTCTTTGAAGTTCTTTGATATGCAGAACTTTTAGAGCAGACTAAAAGTAGACCAGATGCATCCCATTGCTGAGAAACTGAAGGAGAGTGGATTAGTTGAAGCTACTAGTTTTCCCATGGTTGTTCAAGCCCCAGAATTGATCCAGGAATGCATAGCTCGATACAACCAAAATACCAAGCAAATCCTCATGCCCAATGATATGGTGTTGCTATCTATCGATAGAGAATCGGTCCAGAACTCACTTCGCATCCCAGAGCAAGCCGAGTATTCATAAATGACATACAGTCAGGCGGTGACTGAATATATCACCAAAAAGTCAATTTGGAAGAAGGAGATAATGAAAGCATGGTTTTAAGAGCCCAGGAGCGCCAAAGGGAAGTTGCCAATGATACTATATGGCACTAATCTGAAGCCAGAGATCATAGACATTCTGGTGCTACTCTACAGGATTAGAAGTGAGAGTAAGGCACTCAATTTTGTTGACCATCACTTCTTCCTAGTTCAAGTAATATGTTCCCAACATCACTTCATTGATTGGGCCCTTATGGTAAGTGAGAACCTCTTGGAGGCCCTAGATAGAGCTAAGCGCTAGAATGAATTTTATATGTCTTTAGTCCTTTTATATATTCTAGCTACAATCCAAATTTGGCTAGTGCTTCCTAGATTAGAGGAATTTCCTGATGATGTTAAGAGTTATGATTTTTTCCCTCTTTGCAATTGCACAATAGTTATGTTGAATATCTTCGGGTTAAAGATGCGTTTACAATGAGATTGTGCAGGGAGTTACAAGGTTGTCCAAAAAGGAGATTCTCTCTTGAATCCATGGCTTTTATCAACCAATTTGGATGCTATTTTATTCAATTCAGAGATTTCTCATACCTTCATCTTGCAGGTTTTGATGACTTCCCTTTGAAGGTTCCCAGACATCCTACGGATATGATCATGCTAGTGGAGGTGATGAGGCAAGCGCTTCAAGTGAATTTGATCTGTGCTGATGCCAGGAAGAAAGGCTATGACTTCCCCATGACTATTGGAGCCTATAGTTGTGCGTCTCAGTCTAAAGCAAAGAATGTTCTAAAGGCATTCTCCAAGAGGTTTTCATTGGAAACCTATGATGTTCTAAGGCCACAATATGATCTAGTTAATTATGCTCATGATTACCTGCAAATGAGCCGAGCTATCCACCATGTAGATGATATTGAAGACTACTAGGCCAATTGTAGAGATGATCTAGAGAGCAAAGATAGATTTTATGCAAGATTAACCATTGAACAAATCAAAAAGTTCAAGGTCAATCTTGCAGTTGAGGGGCTAGTAGATGATGGTTAGCACATGTATGATAATACCTATCTCGAGAAGATCAAACCCCTCTCCATCAGTTCCAAGCCCATGCTAGATCAGGTCATCGGTGACTTGCAGACTCTAATGACTGGTATTTATAAGAGGACAGAGCAATGGGTTGAATGGATGATAAGAAGAAGGAAGAGGTCAAAAAGGAAGCCTCCTACTCAAAGGACTTTGGAAAAGGATACTTCCAACATTGCAACAACTTCTTCGGTGGTACTACCAACTATGACCAAGAGTTCATCTCAACCAACTGGGGGAGGTGATGAACCTCCGGAAAAAGAAGTTCAACCAAAGAAGACTTGTGGAGGAGGTCTTCTCCCAAATATTGGAACAACAGAGGAACCCACCAAAGGTGTGGAACCAGAGCAGCCAGCTAAAGCAGTCACTGTAGATGTACTGGTTGGCACTTCAACCCAAGATTCTCCAAGGCGAGGGTCCCCTATCATAGTAGAAGTGGGTGAAGATACTCCTTCAACTACAAAATCAGAAGAAGAGGCCAGGAAAAAGTAGAATGTTGCTTTAGTAGCCAAATTGGTGTCCTCTTCTCCTACCTCGGTAAATCCATTTTCTTCAAGGCCAAAGTCTACTCCTCCAGTCATTAGGAAACTATTTATAGAGGATTTGGTCTCTGTACTAAGGTCACCAACGCCGAATCATGGATAGAGAACACTTTGGAGCACAAAAGAAATAGATTGGAAGAAGGGGCTCCCAGCAAGGATACTCTAGCTCGAGCCATGCAACCTGGCGCCACTACAGTAAAGACTAAGAAAGTGAAGAAGTTGTCCACATTGGGCAGAGACCTAGAGACAGGGCATTTCACTATGGAGGTAGAAAAGCCCACGAAGGAGGGCCATTTTGAAGATTTAACCCCTTTGGATTTTGAGCTACACTCATTTGATATGGGCTTAGCCCGACATGATACCAAAGTGGATTGGTGGAAATCCACTAATGTAGTAATTAAAGAAGAGCTGAAAGAACTTAAAATGGAAAAGGTACAACTTAAGGCGGAAGTCAGTGAGCTGACTAATTTCATCCGGCAATTGGTTACTCCAGTTGCTAGTATCCCTAGTACACAGACCACATTTGATCCCAATGCCACATAGAATCAAGCCATAATAGCCAAGTTGTAGGAGGATAGGCACTTCGTGTAGATCAGCAAGGGATGGGTTGAGAGGCTCAAATCTAAGGGATTGGCAGTTGTCGAGTTGTTGGGTAATGCTCTCTTGAGATTGGAGATAGAAAGGAACAACATTGAGAAGAATTTGCAAACTCTCGCATCTAAGAGAGTAAGTGTCAGGAGTGCATAGTGACACTCCATGTAGCAGTAAAGATGAAGACCAAAGAGGCATTGAAAGCCAAGATTCTACAAAAGGGAGATGAACCTCTAATCAAGTGTCTTCAAAGTCTAAAGTTCAAAATTGAGATGACCATCCAGTCCGAGACGGGGTTGCAGCAAGTAGATGTTAAGGTCAAGGAAGAACATAACAAAGACTTTAAGATTCTTCAAGGTTTGCACACAGAATCGCAGACGAGTGGGCAAGGCAAAGAAATGATAGGATTGGCCAATATGCATAAAACATTTTTTGATTATGTGGACAAGTTGTCAGAGCAATCTTCCACCCATTTGGACAAAATGCCAGAACTCCAGCAGTTGAGTGGATGTATTTATAAAGCCATGGAAGAATTAAAGGACCGAACTGGTGCAATTAAGATTCTGGCTAAGGAGCATTCCAAGTGACTCATCTGATACACCAATGTCCATGTCAACAGACATGAGGAGCTCATCAGAGTTATCACAACTGTCACTCCTATAGGGATAAATTAGGCAAAGGGAATGAAACTGAAGCTTGAATAGATTCTCTCTTTGTATCAAATTTCTATTAATGTTGTAACAGATAAACCTTTGGTTATCATTTCTGGTTGGGGAAGTTGAACCATTTCAGTTACCCCCTTTTTTGTAACGACCCAATATGGGACTCTATATTTATTATTTCCAAAATCAATACAAAGGTCGGCTAAATTTTGGTGTGAAAGATAGCATTTTTGTTGAGTCAATTGTGTGTGTTTGAATACCATTTCTTTAACTATTCCATTGCATTTCATTTGTCTTTCTATTAAATTTGAATGTTTCTTTGAAGTCAGCTTTGCAATCCATATTTGAACCAGATTTCTATGTTATGATTTGATACAGTTAATTTAGAGGAAGATCTGTTGTTATCCCGAGTTGGGAAACATTTCTGTGATATAGATTGATTCATCAGCATTTCATCATTAATCTTTAGTCTTGCATCTGCATTTTCAGTAGAAGTTCATGCATTACCATTTTTGGGAGTTAATCTGATTGATGAAATCTCAGAGTTGGCTAGATTTAAAGTTGAATCCACCCCGCCTAAGCTATTGCTCGTCTGGGTTTAGCTTGGTTTACCTCCTCTATTCTTGGGTCAAGAACATATCCCTGTTAGATTAGGAAAGATCAAAATTCACTGAAAATCATTCACATAAGGGAGTTGTACCTTTAAATTCAGAGGGAAATTTGTTTATGATTACAATTTCCCAACTGTTGTATTCGATTGCTTCTTCATATTTGGGCGTTTCAGAGTTATAACAAAGAAGAAAAATCTATTTACCAACAATGAGCACACTGGAATCATACCTATGTCAAAAATTCATCACTTCAGGCAATGTTTGGTACCCTTATTATTTATGTTCATCCTCTTATGTATGCATGTACTCTTGCATATTCTCCTGAAAGTTGGCTATGCTCATGACCTGTGTGAGCCCAGATGATTTTATCTTTCAGTTCCTTTCCTTGTACAGTACATACAATTTATTTGGCATATATATACTTGTAATCTTTAGATGCAGAAATTTATTTTCCTTTAAATGTATCTTTTCATGAAATGAACACAAATTAAACAAGATCATCTAATAGTGCAAACCAGGGTACTGCGATCACTCATCTAGTAATTAGGTTACCAAATTGGAATGAGAATGAAAAATATGGTAACAAGAACCATTACTAAGGATTGGACATAAGTCTAAAAGTCTCCAAACCTATTGTTCTATGTGTCCTTATTTCCTTCATAATTTTGGTTCAACCCGTATAGGATGCCCAAGCCTAGAGGCCAAGGAAAGTACCCAAGAGCACTTGAAAGAAAGATTAATGAAACCATTGTCCTTATGTGGGTAAACACATATAAGTGTTCTTCCTTTGCATCACAACTCCTACTTGAGGATCCACAATCATGCATTTATGTTCAAGACTTATTATTACCTTGGTCTTTTTGAGTCTTAGGATGACGTCTCAATTGGGAAAGGCAAACCAAAACCTTTCACAGACCAATCACAACCAAGGCATGTGGGTGTTCTTCTATTGTACAATTATACTCATAAAATATATGTATATAAAATTTCATGGCTTGAAATTTTATAGCATAGTTCCTTAGCATAGTTTACTATTCTAACAGATGTCAAATTCAAAATAGTAAGTGTATGGTTTTATTATTGATGTCCCTATTTGATTGGTCGGTGCTCTATTTTTTATATTGTTGCTATTAAAATATAACAAACAGAGCACTAGCCAATCAAATAGGGACATCAAGAATAAAATAGTGTCAATCAATGATGCAGACAACTCACGAGCATGGAAAAATTAGTGAGCATCAATATCAGCATAAATGAATTGCCTAAATACTCCACACGGTGCCATGACAGTAGTAGGGTCATGTGGTGCTCAAGCAGTGAGCTCATAAAAAATGCATGATTCCCTAGCTTGCAGCCCGCGAGCCATCAAGACATTTCCTCATGAAATAATCATAAACGGGGAGTACCACATAGTGAATATCAACAGCAAAACAAATTAATAGAGATCAAACACTTCACATAATTCCTTGAAGGTAATAGCAAAAATGCCCTAGCTCTTAAAGTTGGTCGTCACCGAGCATTCCAAATGCAAAGATGTAAACAATGCCAGTATTAAACAATGAGCTCATAAACAATGTAGCACAATATTTGCACCTTAGTAAACACATGTTAACAAAATATGTTAACACCATGTATTTTAGCCTATTGTGCTAACATGTGTTAGTAATTTGCAAACAAACACAATAGGCTAACATACATGTTGTTAACATATTTTGTTAACAAAATATTTTATTAACTAAGGTGCAAATATTGTGTTCCATAGACACGACCCTCAAAGCTCGCGGTTCATCAAGAATTCCAAATGCAAAGATGTAAACAATGCCAGTATTAACATTCATATTGTGCCATTAAATCAACAAATGTCATCAAAATGAAATTGAGTTAATGAGAAGACAAAGCTCAAATGCCTACCTCAAGTCATGGCTGCCATATGAAGATCAAATGTTAAGGAACTATGTTATAAAATTTCAAGGCATGAAATTTTATAACTGTACATATATAAAATTTGAAGGCATGAAATTTGACCTCTAATTTGACCTTGATAATGTCCCTTCCATTGCTTATGCTTGATCATGACTTTTAGAAGTGTAAGGCTTGACTATGCACATGCATAATTGTAGATGAGGATCAGTAGTAGGGTGCCAGGCATTGCTTATATCCTTTGGATCTAACCCCATCTTTTCCTTCCTTACAGGTTCTAGATCATACAAGAGCATACTGGATTCAACCCCGGGTCAACACTTCATTACTTCAGGCAATGTATGGTACCTTCATTATTTATGTTCATCCACTTATGTATGTTTGCATTCATTCATATTCTTCTGAAAATTGGATATACTCATATTCTTCTTGTGTCTAAGTCTTCCAACTATGATCAATTTAATGATGTAAATCTTGACATAGAATTTGATATCAACCTGTCGATATGATTACAATGTGGGGGAGTCGAAGAAAATATATGTACAGTTATAAAACCTAAATTTAAATGTACAAAGTAACATATCATTTATAAAACCTACCATAACATGTCATTTTTTGTTTGAAATTTTTTGTCACAACTAAAGAGTTCTCACAACGTGAAAATAGAGTGACCATTTTCTATCAAAACCATATGTGCAGATATAAACATTAAGTACAACATGTCCAATTTTTTTTGTAGATATACACATTAAGTATCATGTCAGATAATACAAGGGAATTCGATCAAAATAGGGAGACAATCGCTAGATTGTTGTCTAACTTTCAAAGAGAAGGCGATGAAAAATGTTTTTGTCCATGCAAGAGTTGTAATGGCTTAAAGACAAGAAGAATCAAAATAAAAACAACAAAGAGACATTGTAGGGAGAATGGTCACATTGAAGGGGGGTTTTATTATCATCCATTGGTAAGTTGTTTTTTATATTATTTTCACAATTAATATACATATGAACCACGGAAGGAGGTTTGATTATCAAATTGAAGGGGGGTATGATTATCATCATTTTTATATAGGTCAATCTCCCCAGTGTAGTACGTGATATGGACCACCACATCTCAAAGGAACATGGGGGTGTGAATATAGAGGAACATGGAGGTGGGAGTATTGAAGCTAAAGATCATGATCCCATAGAAGATGAAGATCATGCGCCAAAAAATACATTTGAAGATGATGGTATGAATGCTTTGATTGTTGACACATTTGGTACTAGTGATGCTGGTGCTGCTGATGATGATGATTATTATTATGATGAGGATGACATTGACGCTATCCATGACATACCTCTACTTGAGAAGGCGAACACGGCCCTTTACGAAGGCTCCCAATCTACTTTTCTCTTTGTTGTATTGTTGTTGGTGAATTTGAAGTTATGAATAGTTTATCCAACATAGCAATGTCACGTATGCTAAGATTTGTCATATACATCATTATAGTCTATAAAAGGTGAAACATGTACCATTAATATTGTTTATATTAATGACTTATATTTTTTTGTTGTAGGTTGATAGGTGAGTTTCTGTTACCACCATCAAATGTTCTCCCTCGCTCTTACCGAGAATTATGTGCCACTATGAAACATATTGGAATGGAGTATCAAACAATATATGCTTATCTTGAAGATCATATTATTTATCATAAAGAACACAAAAATGCAACAGAATGCCCTAAATGCCATACGAGAAGATATCGAGATGATCAAATGACAAAAAAGGTGCCTCGCAAGGTTCTTTGTTACATCCCTATTATTCCACGTTTGAAATGATTATTCAAGTGCACTAGCTTGGCACAATTTATGGATTACTATGCACGACATGAGTCGAGATGACATTATTCGAATGCATGCAGATGGTTCATCATTTATGGACATAGAGGAAAAGTGGCCACACTTTAAAGAAGAACCTCGAAATCTCATGCTTTCTCTGGAAGTAGACAGTGTCAATCTGTATGGAGAGATGAGATCTGTTTACTCGGTGTGGCATGTTTTTGTTATCAACAATAACCTTCCTCCATGGATGTCAATAAAGACAGAGCACATTATGTTGGAAATGATTATTCCAGGTATTTTATTATTTTACAGTTATCTACATGTAATTATAAGTCTTGGATTGATATGGCCACAATAATTATCTGATATTTTTGTTAATTCAACTAGGTAAGTACCAAGTGAAAGATATGAATGTATATATTACGCCTCTTCTCAACGAATTGTTGGTGTTATGGAATGGTTTCACTATGTATGACATCTCTAGACCAATTGGACAAAGACAATTTCAATTTCATGCAATGCTTGTGTGGACAATTCATGATGCTCCACGTTTGACACATTTCTATGGTATGTTATGGTAAATTCTAGTTGTATGTGATAATTCTAATTCGAAAAATTAACATATTTAATCCAATTGTATCATTATCTTGTAGGTCTTCAAACAAAGGTAAAACTTTCATGTCCAATGTGTGGTCCAAAGATGAAATCGCATCATTCCAAAAGTTAAAGAAAGCAGGTGTTTGATGAGTATAGGCACTTCCTCCCCAGAAATCATAAGTATCGAAGTACGAAAAAACATCTTTTCAATGGGAAAGAAGAGACTACATCAAAGCCCCAAAGAATGACACCTCACCTATGGCAATTGGAATATAATAGAATTTGAGGTAATATTGTTCCACCTAATCGTTGATGCTTGAAAATTATATATTTTGATTGTGTTTTGTTGGCTAATTATATAGTTGATGATCTTGAAGGTCGTGAAGGCATCACTGACCAGCTTCCAAAGGGACTAAAATGTTATCCCAGAGATTTTAGTAGGCTGCCCTACTATAAACAGCTACAAATTGTGCATTTGTTTGATACTATGCATATTGGAAAGATGTAATAGAGACACTGTAGAAAATATTGGATGGAAGGCGTGACAAAGAAAAATTGGCAAAATTTGTAGTGACATTCATGATTCCAATTATGCAATGAAAAATATGATTGAATCAAATAGCAATGGAGACTGGATTAATGCAAGTGCTCTTCCTTGGTTATTAATAGAGCAACAAAGTAATGTCATAAAAGAATTCATACAAAAGATTTGATTTCCTACATGATTTGCTATGAATATAAGCAATCTCATATCAAAGAAAAGTGATTTTGGGTCAGGGATGAAAATGCATGATTGACATACCTTCATCAAGGTAAGTCACAGTCTTTTTTATTTACAATATATTTGTGTAACTGCATTCAATTTTTATTGTATGAAATGATTAGTTGA
>MU220179.1:86301-103399 GCA_018584345.1 Thuja plicata | reverse complement strand
CACAAGATGTAATAAAAACTATGGAGTGAACTATGTTTGTCTGATTATATAACTATTATCTTTTGTCAGGTATCCCACATAGTCTCATGGATTGTCAGGTATAAGTCAATACACCCCATAGAGATTAGTGGCTTTTACCATTTGTAAAATATCTCTCTCATTGCCACCTTTCTCTCTTATTTCATGAAGTACAAGTACCAGCGAATAGGTATTTGTCTTCCTCGAGCAAGGAAAATGTAGGAATGGAAGAAGAAAGTGAGACATTTAGTATGTCTAAATCAAGGAGATCGACTCGAGGTCAAAAGATCAGAAACAAATTCAATAAATGCATGGAATTTTTACTTGCTTAAGGGGGGTCGTGATCTTATGATGATGAGAACAAAGGTGAATCCAAGGTGCCCTTTAGGTACAAACATATATAGAAACAATGGGTCCCCGGTGAGCTTCCTTCAATAAACACTGATTTTTGTGTTAGAGAGAGGATATATCGCATAACACCATCTTCATTACATGGTTTGGGCCTATTTTCCATGGATGGCATAAAGTTCTCTTACAAAAAAGTTGTCAAATTGATGGAGTATGTCAGACCTTGTTATGATTATAGTATTTGGATGAAAATTGTTAGATATAAAAAAAAGTATGTGTAGGTATGCACTCGCGACAAATTATATACAACAAAAAGTCAGGAACAAAGTAAAACAATAGCTATATACATTGACGGAAGGCCAAAAGCATTAGGGAATATTGCAGGTTTTGTAAATAGTACACAACCTGCGTCAACTAAGAAGCAACCCAATTGCATATTTGAGGCGCGCGAGGGAAATTGCGTATTTGTATGTGCAATCAAATCAATATGTGGAGGCGAAGAGCTACTTATCGATTACAATTTGAATCGCATAGATACAAAAAAAACCCACTATCATGGATGAGGTGGTACACACTATGCATGATTTAAAATTGTTTAAAAATTAAAAAAACTATCTCTTCTTTTATTTGAAGCATTCTGATCATTGTTTATTATTCAACGTAACTTAGAATAAGAACACGTGTGTTTTAACATGTCTCAATGATTTTTTTTTGAAATACAAGGCTATAGTATGGATCAATAGCCACATGATACGCATGACAATGATGGGTCTCATGGGACTTCTTCTTCTCGACAGGTAAAACTCATTGTTGTTGTACAAATGCACATACAAGGAAAATGTTAATGCATATTTTTTGTTATGTTTTATTCTTGACTAATATTTTGGATTGCTTTTAAATAAAGTGCTAATAATATTATTCTCACAATACATTGTTGATCAGAAAAGGGGAAAGGAACAAGAAGTCCATGAGGAGCCGTAGGATGAGAAGGATCCATTCATTGTTTATTTTTCATCAGACGTTGATCCTATGGTTGCACTGCAAAAGGTCCTTTGTGCAATTTCAAGAGAGTTAACTTGATTGATAGATATTCAACCTCAAACTCTTGAAATAATGATGAGAGAGGATGATTTGGCTCACTGTGTTCAGACTCATATAGTAAGTATTAATGTAGTTTTTAATTATAACAAAAGTTCAATAATGGTTTTTATAGTATACTCTTTTATTTACGTCATTAACTAAAATACATATGTGTAACTCCTCTGAAAAAGCATCCTAGAATTCCTGTAATATAGGAAAAACATCCAAACAAGGAGGAGTTTTTCCAAGATCCTTGACATGTGCTACGTACAAAATACACCCCTTCCTTTTAGCTCATTTTAGTCGCATAGCATAAATCTTCCTCAATTCTATGGGTCATTTCACACCCTTTACTACTACAGATTTCCATGCATCATCAAGGCATTCAAAAAATTTGTCTCTGCAGTTTACAACCTTATGCTTTGTTATCCAGTTGATGCGCAATTAAATGACATCGTAAGAACCCAAAGGGGCTACATAAAGGTTTACTTGCATTATAAAACTAGGAAGTTCCAACTCACTACAAGATAAATATTGCTCTACACTATTTCCATATTCTACAATCCATGGTTCAACCATAAACCTTGATCTAACTGATAGCCTAGATACAACTCTAGTATCTAAAAAACATTTGGTAGCTCTAGTATCTATTAAAATGGAAACGTTATGACCTAAAAGCTTACCACCCAACTGAATAGGGGTATCCTGGAAGTCATCATGCCTGTGATCAACAAATTCATGAATATGGTGTTGTTCCTAAGAGGCTCTATGATCTGAACGTTGAGGATATCTGGCAACAAAGTGATCACCCCCGCATACAAAACAACCATCTCGGGGTCCCTATTTTCCTTCAAGTTTGTCCCTTCTATTTTTGTTCCTATTATTATTCACATTGTTTCCCCTATGCTGGTTCTGATTTTGAGAGTTCATGTTGAAATTCCTTCTTGAATTCCCTTGACCTTTCCCTCTCATATTCAGAATATGCTAACATCCACCATTTTTCTATTTATTATCCTGATACTTCCTCTTGAAACTATGAGTAGCATTAGATTTCTGGTTTGTACTCATTGTGGACAAACCTTGCAACCTTTGTTCCTTTCTAAGAGCCTTCCTAAGAGAAAAATCCTTCATTTCAAGCTCATGCATTTCAACTTCAGAACCTATCTCAAGACGTAACCTTGTAATGAACTTGCGAGTTCTAAATCGCTCATCTTACTGGTATTGTGGGACATACTTAACCAAGTGACATAATCTCTCATGATATTGAGTAATTGTAAGGACCCCCTGAATTAAATTCTAAAACTCTGCCACCTTTCGATCACATAAAAATTGTGGTAATCACCTCTTACAAAATAACTACAAGAAATCCTCCCATGATATCTCTCCAAGATGAAGTTTATTTTCTGCCATAACATTTTCCCACCAAGTGGCGGCTTCTCCAGTCAACTAGAAAGTAGCACACATTGCCCTAGATTGTCTAGATAAGTTTTGGACATGAAAATACTTTTCCATGGAGATAATACATGCCGAGCAATATCATCACCAAGTGTCTTACCGCTAAAAGTAGGAGGAATAACCTTTTTCAGGTCTTTACTAAGCTCTTCTACTATTCTTCCCCTATTATCGACTACCTCTGCAACCTTATGATCAACCTCTCTTTTCCGGTGTTCCTCTGTCCTCCTATCTCCTCTAGTTTCCTCTGAGCCTCAACTCTCTAAGCTTCTTCCCTCTTCCTCTGCTCTTCATCAAGATAGTTCTCATTTCGCCTACCCCTCAAATCATTCTCAAGGTGATCCATACGCTCACCTTTTTGTTGCAAGAGGTTTCCGCATTGAGTTAAGAGGGATAAAATCTGATCTAGCCTTTGATTTGGCTCATCATTCAAATTGTTACTAGATATGGCCCTGTAACTATTTTTGGTATTCATTGTGTCAGATATGGTCCTGCACCAAAAAAATTATGCAACTTTAGCAATTAGTAGACCAAGGCCCTAGAGTTAAAACATAGCTCTGATACCACATGTAAAGACTGCAGTTCTCTCAAAAAAACCACATCAAGCAAAAAGCTAGATATGCAAAAATTGAAGATACAAGTTGAAGTCGAACTAACACATAGTCTAGTCAACCAGAAGAATACATTCCATTAAGAAGGAAAAGTACAAGATTTTGACCTACAAGTCCAAATAAGAAAAGATAAGTACAACAATTTAAATTCAATAAACAAGGTGTCGACCAAACTGTTGCACATACACACAAGCCATCATATTGTTGAAAATTTAATGATCATGATTGATTACATCAAGAAGTCGACCAACACGTCGAGCATCAATACATCATGAATAAAAATACATTATTGAAGAAAATGATTACATAAGAGCTTATGAGGATGTTGACCTACACGTTAGACATCAAGTATTATATAGAGCAGTGAGTACATCATGAAGGTCGATCATAATACATGAATATATATGCCATCAAACCTTGGTCCATGTGTATGTTCCTGTCTCCTAAGGTATTTTACATCTGTCCATCTGCTATCTCAAGATGGGAGTGTGGCTCAGGTGCTTTTTTTTCCCAACCACAGAGTGGTTAGCTCCCTCGGGGTTCTTCCTGACGCGAAGAACACGTTGACCCTTCCTGAGAAGACTAGCAACTTGGAACTGATGGATCAGATGGATCTGGTGCAGTAGTCAAACAAACTACATGCACCTATGCCTAAAGTAGAACATATTCATGGATGTGGCAGGGAGATGATACATAATCATGCATAGAAATAAACATATGCAATAAAAAAGCTTTGGCCAAAGCAATTAAAAAACAGACTTCTACAGATAGGTAGGAACCCTTCCCTGAATCTAACACCCTTCCAAAAATATTATCTTTCTCACAAAAGGATAATAAAACATGAGGAAAATAAAATGTCTCTATTTATTAGCCATTCATAATTTGGCAAACAATCATTCCTCCTTCTGGAACTTAACTGAACAAAGACTTCAGCTAAAAACATGAATTATCAACTCCTTTTCTTTCACTTTTCCATATGCCAATTGATTAAAAAAATACAAAGTAGGTTTTAACGTTCATCTCACAAGAAAATAAATAAATAAATAAATAAGAAATGATACTGGGGTTTAATAATCTATTAAATATTCCATTCATCCTCAACAAGGAGCTCATAAAGTAAGTTCAGACGTTCATAGATTAGATTTAAGGAAAAAATATATTTATTTCTTTACTTAATATCTCCTTTACTATGACAGAATTCTTCACAGCTTACAAGTTGTTATGCATATAAATATATGCCAGTAATTTATACATTTCTTTTATTTGGCATAAAATTTGGGATTCTAAAAATAGATCCAGAATAATAATAGTGAATAACATTTCAGTAAGGCCAAAAAACTGAGTGGATGAAAGAGTTCACAACATTCAAGCCAAAAAGACAATCTAAAGACCATCAATTTGGTGTTTTCTCAAGAAAACAAAGAACAAAATAAGTTTCCATTAGCAATAAAGACATCAATAATGATGAATTTTACAACCTAATACTTCAATCATGTCAAAACAACCTTCGCAAGAAAAAGTGCATTTTGTTCTTGTTTGGGAAAAAGTGTCGCTACCAGGCAATGCATACTATAGGAGCTGCGGTTCGACACACATTAAGTCTGCTTAATATTTATCTGAAGGGAGTATAACAATCTGTGTTTGGGATACGTTTAATAAGTCTAGAGACACTTTTTTTTTTACAAAATAAAGAGCTGGCCAATAAACAACTACAAGAACGATTCTCAAAAGAAAGTCATTTCCAGCTTACCAATCATTCATTTTGAATCGTAGCCAAGCTAAAATTGACAAGAAGATCATCAATCTTTTATAATTTTTATCTTTAAAATGCATTTCAGAGATTTCAAAGACAAAGAATTAGGAACCTGGAGATTGACTTTTTTCTTCACCAGTCTGCTAATCTCAGTTCACCTATCACTAATGCTTTGCTTCCAATTTCTCTTGTTATTTCCTCCCAGAACAAAACCTTTCCAAAAACCCCTTTCTAGAAAATAGAAAAAATTATTCTTTGTTTCAAGAAGACCCCACCTTTAAGAAGGAATGATCGTGTCCCCCCCCCCCCCCATTTTTTCTATTGCATATAAAAAAAATAACGAAAGAGTATTACATCTGGAATATGATATCAAAAAACACCAAGTATCTCGAGAGATCCACATTGATACTGTGATCAGTTTAACATAACAACTATTACAACCTACTATCACATTGTAGTATTGGTATATAAAAAACTAATACAAATAATTATATCTTTCTAGTTAGACTATTCCTCTTGGTCTGAGTTAGCAACATTAGAATCTAGGGAGACCACATTGTACCCTATGATTTCATGGGATCTCTATCCCAGGTCCTTTTTCTCTCTTTGGTTCCTTAGTATTATCCTTCCATTATCTTAACTATTTCAACTGCTGAATGAATTCAACAAGAGTGACCTTGAATTCCCCCTTGGCATTCATAGTGGTATATCCATGCGCTATGTCTACCTTTTCAATAGTATCCTTCTGGTCTCTCATGATTTGAAGGAATTTTCTCTCCTCCATCTTAATCACCGTGGTGACCTGCATGACAACATCAAGGTAGATGAGCCTCCTAAGAGACTCAGTAAGGTTCATGTCCTTTCTTGCAAGCACATCATTATTCCGAGCCTTCCAAATAATCCACAATATAACATAAGAGAGAATGGACCAGAAAGTGTTACAAAATATTCTATTGCAAATATGTCTTGAGATTATATTTAATGTATTGAAATTAACATTGAAGGTAAGTCCAAACATTTTCCAAAATTCAGAGGCAAAGAGACACTCAAAAAATATATGCATCATCGACTCTTGTTGTTTGCAGACTGCACATAGATTAGGCTCACCCCTAGGTTTCTTGAAGGGCAATTTATGCAAAAGGAGTTTCCACATAAAGAAAGTAATTTTGGGTTCCAAAGGTCTACTCCATATGAGTGTAAAGTATTTGTTCCACTCTGAATGTTGAGCTTCAAGATGCCATCTGGAATTGACATGTGAAATAATATCTGGACTGAACGTAAGTAGGTGGTAGATATATATGGATTTAACAAAGTGGAGGCGAGTACTACTAGGCCAAGAGAGATGGAAGGAGAAACAATTAGGGAGGCAAAAACCACTAAAGGATCCTAAGTTGTTGAGGGAAGCAGAAAGAAGGGAGTATGCTCTCCACTAAGACTTGGGAATATTTAAATAAGTTTCAATTTTCTCCCAAGGAATTAGTTTTCCCTGAGATGTAGAATATAACTGAAGATATTAATGTCTTTCTTTGACTACCTTTTGGCTGAACAAACTTGAAGCAGTGCCAAGGGCTTATTACCATGTTTGAGACTCCACCAAATTGATTTCTTACCATAGATTATCCCATTACTTTCAGCTAGGCCAATATTGCAAAGAAATTGTTTCACAAATTTCCAGCTCTTCCAAATTGTTTTGAAATTTTTTGAACCTTTTACTACCATATTAGTTTAAATTGTAAGAAGATCAGTGAAGCAAAGTTTGCACCAAGATTTGGAGTTGCTAGGTTGAGTTTGACACAAGTTACTCCTAATTAAGACTTTCCAAGGTTCCTCCCTTGTGGTTGCCCTTGCAATCCATTTAACAACTAATGCTATACCTTGAGTTCTAGGATCTTTAAGGCCAAGACTGTCCCTAGCTTTCTCCCTGGTACACCACTCCCATGAAACTGCATGCATCCTTTTTTTACGTCTACCATCTAACCAGAGAATGTTAGGATTAGGTAATACTGAGAGGGGAGTGAATCAAAATTACAACACTTTAAATTCAAACTTAATAACTTCCAACTTAACCATACAATTGTTGAAACGAAAAGAACATACACACAAAGAAGATAAATCATAACACCGTTATTTTGTTCATGAGGAAACCTTAGCCAAGGGAAAACCCCGGTGGGGATGATACCCATAAATTATGCACTAAAAGTATAGTGTCCCTGTTAGGAGACCTAACCCTTTTAGGAGCTGAATATTACATTAGTACACTTCCTTGTTAAAGGAATAGAAAACCCTGTTAGGGGTATACAATGAGTACACTGCTCTTACAATTAGAAAAACTATTATGTTACAATGCTTTACCAAAAGTGAAATGTACAAGCATCTTTTATGCTCAAGTAGTCTCAATTATATCTCACACCAAATGTTGTCTAATTCTGACATCACAATGCATCTACATATTCCATCCATATCTTTGCATCTCAAAAACATCTTCATATATACTCGATCTCATAATCAGTTGGTTCACAAGAACATCACCAAACATGTCCAACACTTATCCAATTATCAAATATGTAGTCGACGATCATACTATAACAAAAATGGGGTAGGATCCAATCCAAATCCAACTTAGCACTTCTAGATTCCATGTTATACTTCCTTAATCATCGCGACCTTTCAACTGCTATGTTTCACTGCTATACTATCTTCACATGACTTCAACAGGTTGTAACTCTTTGAAATGAACTCCAAAACACAAGAAACCATAATTGAAGGTCTACCATATCCAAAAATACCTTACTCTAAGCTTGCATGACTTAGTTCACCATATATAGTGCTCACTAATCAAAACTGTACTACTATACCCAGTAAACTGCTTCCTGGACTTAGTCATTTTTGTAAACTTGAATATCAAAACTGAGTTTTACTTCAAGATACCATACATAAGAGTAGTGTTTCCATAAATGAAAACCTCTATACAATCCAAATGGGCCAATTTTCAACAGAGAAAGTCTGATAAATTTCTAGATACAGTTGAATTGTTGTTGATTAAACAACCATGCAAAGGAAAAATAAATTGGATAGAAAGATCAAACTTGGAATCTGCCAGGGAATGAGAAGAGATTGTTGTCTCATTTGTTCATTTTTTTAACAATCATTTCCTTGAACCAAATCCACATTACATTAATATTAGGGTTGACTGTAAATGGAATACCCAAATATTTGACCACATGGTCAGGACCACCCCATTCAAATTTGAACTTGTCCCACTAAGTTAAGGGATTTTGGTCCCATCACAACATAATAGATTTGGACAAGGATATTTTAATACCATAGGCTAAGCATAATAGTTCTAGTTTGGTCATGAGATTATCCATGTTGTTTTCATCAAGATACAATAGGATGGAGGTGTCATCAGCAAATTGAATGTTAAAGACTTATTGATCATTGGGGAGGAGAACACCTCTCACTTTTGGGGAAAGAGACTCATCCCTAGGGAGGAAATGGAGGGAGTCTAAAACAATGTAAAATAGGGAGGGGGCAAGGGGGAAACCTTGCATGATGGATCTAGATAACCCAAAAAACTTAGATCTAACTCTATTTACTTCCACTCACGCCTTGGCTCCTTGGAGAAGAGTAGACACCATTTCGCAAAAATGGGGTAGGAATACAAGTGCTTCTAACATCATCAAAATATATTTCCATTCAATCTGATCATAGGATTTCTCATAATCAATAAGAAACATAACACCTCATTGTCTAGATACTTTTGCCCATTCCAACGATTCCCAATAGGTAATATTGTTTTCTAATATGTACCTCCCCTTTACAAATCTAGTTTGAGTGTTGTTAACCACTTTAGGAAGAAAATTATCAATTATAAGGGCTAGTGATTTTGCTAGAATCTTGTATCTAACATTAAGGAGGGTAATGGGCCTCCAGTTCTTAATAATAAGTGTGTCTCCTTCTTTAGGAATTAGTTTTATAAGGCCATCATTAATAGAAATGCCAAGAGTTCTTGATGTAATGGCCTCATTGTATATGTTGAGTAGGATGCTACAAATACAGTCAATATTGGTCTTAAAAAATTTAACTGATAGTCCATCAGGTCTAGGTGCCTTATCATTGGCCATTTTCAAAAGGAGTTTTTGATTTCAACTTTTGAAAGCTCTCTATCTATCATTGTTGCATCTTCCTCTGTCACCGTCTTAGGAATGATTCCTCTTATCTTTTGCCTAGCAGTTTCCATGGGGGTTCCAACATCTTCTAAGGCAAACAAGTTTCTATAGAACTTCGAGAAGGTCTCCACAATCTCCTCTTGGGATGTTATTTTCTTGTCTTGATCTTTGGTATAATTTATCCTATCTCTCGCTTCCTTCTTCTTTAGAGTGTGAAAGAAAAATTTGGATCCTCTATCCTCCAAATTGAGCCAGTTGATTCTGGCTCTAACTCTAGCACCTTTGGTCCTAGCTACATTCTGCAGTTTTTTGAGAGAGTCTCTACAAAGCATCACCATGTCTAATAAACTTGAGTCAGAGGGGGAGCACTAGATAAGTATTTTAGATTCTTGGAGGGCTTAAACTAGTCTATACTTTCCCCCCTAGCATCTTTAGCTCTTTTCTTTCCTACAACCTTAAGCATCTTTTTCCAAGACTCAGTAGTTGGGCACATTTAGTAACTACAGATTCATGGTGAGAAATCTGATTGTTATACCAGGAAATGATTTTGACTTCCGCATGCACATCTTCATCTTTGAAAAGAGAGGAATTTAGGGAAAAACCTTGTCTCTTACTTGGTTTACTTCCATGATCTATGATCAAATGGATGGATGAGAGAATAGGATGATGGTCAGAGAGTGTGAAATTGAATACCTTTACACAATTATCATTAGTAGGAGGAGGGAAACTGAAGAAATGTTTGTTTAAGTAAAATCTATCCAATCTAGAATAGATCCTTTTATCTCCTTTCTGAAAGTTGGACCATGTATAACACACCCCTTTATATTCCCCCATATTTTCTGCTAAGGGGTCAAATAAATTTAGTTTTCTCACCATCATGTTCCAATAGAGAAGTTCATTACCTTTCCATTCAAAAATTAGTCCTCCCACTTTATCTTGAGCTCTTTCTATCATGTTGAAATCTCCAGCTAAAATCCAAGGAATATTGTAAAGGTTTGAAATCCATTTCCAGATATTAATCCTCTCATTATGACCATTGGGGGCATAAATTGAGCAAGCCCCAAATTCAGACTCATCAACCTTGAATTTGACTCATACCGCCCTATTGCAGGGAGAAACCCCCCATTCTTGAACAACCTTCCTCCATTATGGACCTATCAAAATAAAGGTCCCACCTTTACCCCTCAGGTGTTTAGTAGAATAGGCTATTGCATCTTTCCAGATGCATTTTAGGGCAATATCAAGTGTAAAGCCAACTGCCTTCACCTCTTAAAGCACGATTATATCCTCTTAACAACATATTTCCTATCAGAGGTTTTTAAAGCTCTAAAATTCCAAGATGCATAGTTTAATATCATGAGTAACTCCTATTTGTCAGTTTCCATGTGGATCTGAAATCCTTTGAAGCACCAAGGAAAATCATTCCTTGGGGTCTTGGATGATTTAGGGTTTCCATTGAGGAGGCCGGGAGGTTTGACTCTTTTCCTCTTAATATTAACCCCATTGACAAATTCTAATGGGTCTTTTTTCAAAGGCTTACTAGTCTTTTTGCGTGCGTTGTCGGGGTCAGTGGAAAAAATAAAAGTTTCCACACCATTATCAGAAGGTCCATCTTGAAATTTACCGATCTCTCCTTCCTCCAACTCAAGATCCTTCCTCTGGATAGACTCCAACCTTTCTCTATCCTTAGGCAGGATAGATTTCTCCCTCCTCCTCAACCTAGGCTCAAATTTCCATTGGTCGGGTGGGTGTGGGAGGGGGGTGCAGGGAGAACCACAACAGAGAACTCTTTAAGTTTGTCATTAATGTTTTGACAAGGAGGTGAGGAGTCCTCCCCTAATCAACTATCCTAATCAAGGCATACTATCTCATTTAGGGGGGTAGAAGGCAGAGAGAAATCACTAGGGGTACCCTCCCTGTCTAAGGATAGATCAAGGGATGCAGGCAGGGCAGAGGTTTAACCTTGACCTAGAGGGAGGATAGAATAGACCTTCCATTTGGGCTGAGGATATGCCTTGGATTTCTATGCTCTGTCTCTAATCCTTCCTATAACAATCTTTTGAGCATTATAAGTTCTATGCTTTGGCTTGGGATTCTTGTCATTCAATCCAAAATAAAGGTCACCATCCTTGGGGAGTTCCAATAGATCCTTGGGGACTTCATAGTTCATGAGAGGGGGGTCTGAATGTTTTTCAAAGTGGCCTTTAATCTTATCCAAAATGCCATTGATGTTTGCAGATTCTTACATCCAAGCATAGGATGAGGAGAATTGTTCTTGTGGGGTTTGAGGCGGAGCATATGATGGGTTTATGTCTTTGGAATTAACCAGAGAAGATAATTTATGTTTAGTCCCAGAGGCAGGGGAGGTTTTGGAGTGAGGGAAGCATGTTTCTTCAAAATAGGCCAGTCCTTCTTTTTGTGGCCCTCCTTCCTTCATAAGTAGTATCCGTTAAATCTGCTCAGAAAGGTAACAGGACAACAGACGAGATAATTGCCAAGGTCAAAATAAAGGGTTTCTGGTATATCAATACTTGGTTTGAGAGAAATGAGGACTCTGACATTGGTGTTAGGTATTAGAATGTTGGATTGATCAACTCTTAAAACCCTACCCACTGGTTCAAGAGCGCAGGGAAGAAGATTCAACAGAAAGGGCAGGAGATTACCAATAATCAACCATCTAGGGCTTGACAACACCATGACTTCATTGTGGGTGACTTCGAGTGACTAGAGGATGACACAAAATTTGCAAGGGCTGACCCTCTAGAATTTCTTGTCGAATATGACATGTTGGGACTTGGGGTCACAAAAAACATTAAAAATAATCCTTTTTGGAGCATTCTACAGTAGGAAAATTGGAACCCCATTTTTTGTCCCCATACTTTCTGAAACCAACCATTAAGATAATTCCTAGAGGGAACTTTAGAGACATCTAACGCAACAAAAAAATAGCACAATCCCTAAGTCTAACCTTCTCTTATTCTATTCCAATATTCATTTGCAGATTTAGCTTAATAACAAGCTTGGGAGGGACAAGAACCTTACCTCCATCTCCTTCACTTATAGTAGCTTTGTGGGCATCATTTGAGAAGAACTGGGCTCCCTTAGGCAGTCGTCTTTCATTTTGCACTGCTTGTTTAAAGGACATTGGTCTAGGTTGGGCTCCTTGTTTCTCTCTATCCTTGGCATGTAACTAGGCAACCTCGGGCTCCAACATGGCAGTGTTCTCGACTAGATAACTTGCTCGAGGCTCTACAATCATGCTATGAAGAGATTGTTTGCCTCTGTTTTTAGTAATTTCCTTATCAATGGCATGACTACTGCCAATTAAAGACACGGGGAAAGTAGATTACATTAATGGAAACCCACTCTGTTGTGTGTGGAAAGGACAAGGGTCGTATAGGAGTAAACCCTAGTTGTAGAGCATCCTTTTCTTTGCATTCCCATTCTGTATTTAATATCCACTACTTGAACCTCAACCGTTTCTTATTTTTACCAATTCCCCAATCCCTTGATATTATCCAATTCTTTTCTTTACTCTCATAAATTTCTTTTATTCATTAGGAGAGAGGACCCAATAGTTAAGCACCCTAACTTCACACTTCTCAAAATCCTACGTGGAAATTTCAAATCACTCTCATTTTTTTTTACAGTAGCTTACTTGGTAAGTCCCTTACTTATAACTAAGGTTTCAAGGCCACACCATCAAATATGATGCCACGTCAACATGCTTTTTGCCAAGGTGTCCAAAATAGACCAAAAAAAAGTGAGACCAATCGTAGTGCATTAGGGACCCCATACTTGTGCAGCTGATGTGTCATCACACGATTGTTGCTTTTTAGAATAAGGGACATATTTCATTCAATTATGGGTAGTCATCATTAGCAAAAACAACTTTAAGGTCACAATTATTGGTATAATGTTGTCAAAAATATTGGATATTAAATCAACAAGTGTGGGTATTAAGTTAACAACTCCTATCACAACCATTGGAACATGTTCAAAAACTAAATAAAAATTTATATTTTATAATATCAACATTTATATTATTGTAATTTAATGAGTTGGTTATATATATATATATATATATATATATATATATATATATATATATAAAATCATATATCACATGCTAACTATAAAATATTAATTCGAACAATATGATAACTATTTCAACACATTTTTATCACATGATATTTAGGTTAGAAACAAAACTCTTTACTCTAACATGTAATTGCATTTGTATATTATCAGTCTATGTGGTGTGTGCAAGACCGAATATTCCAACCCACCACTCCTGAGGAGCTAGCCTCCTCTACCTCAACCACACTCTTGCCTTCTCCCTACAAAACACTCAGACACGATCGAGACCACATTAGTAGGTCAACATCCATGAAAACATAATCAAAAGAAATGATATTATATTCCATAGAAATGCACATCATATTCCATCTTATAAGCATGTAACAAATAAGCTAAAACATCAAATTACTACATCACATCAGGCAAGATCATTAGTGAAAATAACATCATCATAACATGAGGTCAACACAAGATCATCATAAAGTCAAACATCTAGCAAAATACCAGCTAAAAAGTCTAAATCCAGGAAGCATAACAAGTAGAAAGTAGCAACACAAGTCAAAAAATATAGCGACTAGGTCAACATAAGTCAAAATGTTGCACGAAAGTCCTAAAAAGTAGGAGTATCATAGTTCAAGTTGTGACACACTTAGACAAACTATTTTACATGATCATTCAAGAAACTACAGGAACAAGAAAATCAAACTTAATTAGTTATATAATGAATGATCTCCAGGGAAAGGCAACTCAATAAAACAACCTGATACTTACACTAGCGCCTACCAAAATTGTTGAATTTAACATACATGTATTAACAATACATTTGAAACTCATGATTCCTACCAGAGAAATGCAACCATTATAGGGACAAACACTAACAACATTGTAAGAAGACACTTGCACAGAAGATACATCCTCATTGATGAGATGAGTTTTTAGGACCAAAAATACTACTAAAAATAGATGATAAGCTACGCAAGGCCTTTCCCTATTGAAAATATTTGCTTTGGTGGAGTATCCATAATTCCAATTAACAACCTTGCACAACTCCCACCTATAATGGACAAACCTATGTACACGTCACATTTGAATTTCATAACATTATGGAACTAATTTATAATAATTATCACCTTGCAAACAATGTTTCATCAATAAGCAAAACTCCTATACAAACACAATTTTGTGAAGTATTGCACAACAAACAAAATGCACCCCAAACAAAAGAAGACCGTCAACTATTAATGAATCACACAAAATAATAACTTAACTGGACAATTTAATTATTCAGTACATTGGTTTGCTACTAAAGATTTAGTAATGTTGCACAATATAAAACTATTAAAAGAACAAAATCGTGCAGTTGCGAAGAGCATTCCAACAAGTGCCATAAGAAAAATAAATCTCGAAGCTAATGATGAACAACTTGAGAAACAAGTTCTACTATGCAAAGGCCAACAAATCATGCTCACAACCAACATATGGACACAAGTAGGATTGTAAATGGAGCTCTTGGAAAAGTTATTGAGATTGTTTACAATGCTATCTCTAGACCACCAGATGCACTTTCATACATAATAGCATGGATCGATACCTGTAAAAGGCCATCATGGAATCAAGATGACCCAAAACACTTACCAATAGTACTTGTATCGCTAGGTAACCATAGACAAATCCCACTCACAATGACATGCATTATTACCATACAAAAACCCCAAGGTCTAACACTACACAAAGCAACAATTGATATCGAAAAAATAGACAAGCAAGGACTACCATTTATAGCTATATCCAGAGCCAAGTGACTAAGAGACCTCCACATTGAACTAGCATTCTCCTTCAAGAGATACTCTAAAATGAAAAATAATTCGTACACAATTGTAAGGAAAAGAGATGAAGCTCAATTACAACAACTATCTCTCTAAAAAAAGGGTATGCAACTCTGAGCCCAATCTCTTTCACACTTCCTACAATTAACCACAACACATGATTTCCATATTTACATATTTTACACTTTTCAAGAAGAGTTGAACTACAAGAGGACAATATTAATGGTTTACAGGTTTACATTCTTGCAGGTAGAACTCATGTACGAGAGCTCAAAATTTGTGACGACCATTGCTTGAGCTAAATTACTCATTTGAACTATTTTGGCTTAAATATGTTTTTTACAAAATGTTCAAATAAATGTAACACAAACATTAAAAACCCTCTATTTTTTCATGTGAAGATACCGTAGAAGATCATCTTCAATAGCACGACATTAAGAACAACGTAAGCATCTCGATAACCACTAGAAAATATGTTTCAATTAATCAATTTTGACATTGTACAAACATTTGTATGTCACAACCCCAAATATACTTACATTCATTCCTATTTGGTTGTATGTCACATTCCCAAATATATTTACATTTATTCATATTTGAGTTTACATGTTCTTCAACATATGATTGCTATCAAGATACTCATTGCACCTTCTTTTGATGCAAGCGTAGTTATTAATTTCATTCCTTCCTCACTATATCAAATAACTCATTTAAAATAATTTTATCTGCAATATAAGAATGTTCTTTATTAGCCGATAGGCTTTCCTTGTGGGGTTGCTTGCAACCGGAAGTTGTCTCACACCTGAAAACAGCTACCTGAAAACTATTTACCGATCATGGTTTAAAATTGTCCTATGTTTGTAAATGGTTTTGACGTGAACCTACTACCTATGCAAAAATATGTATCACACACAAAAAAGTGAAGTCTAAACCGTATAAAGAAAGAATTCAGTGGGCTATAGACTGAAATCTTAAACCGCGTAAGAAAGAATTCAGTAGGCTCGTACAGACAATTAATTCATTCATTCTGTTTACACTCAAACATCTCTTTGCTCAAGTCAGGCTACAAGGTGGTTGTCAGTAACGCTATTGCAGCAACCGACAACATTCATTTACGGCATGGAGTGCACTACAAGTTATCTATGTCGAAATGATAGCATTCATATTCATCCAGGGCTCATCCAAAATGCTCTTTAATAATTTCTTTCACGTAGAAAGAGGCAATGGTAATAGTTATGAACATGAGTGATGTGACTGATGTCACTCTTAGCCACGCATAGTCATAAATAGAAGTTACTGAAAAACACTTGGAAATAAATCACCAATAGAAGTCTAAGCTTAGTTCACACTACACAACAAAGAGCAAAGAGCTAAGAGCTAAGAGCGTTCACACTACACAACTAAGAGCTAAGAGCTAAGGTGTTCATCTTTAGCAAGACGGAAAGTCTTTCAGATATGGATAACGTATCTGCCTTCCTTCAAGCTTTTCGAAGTGATAATATACACCATGCCAAAGACCTTCTCGGACGGCTTGACCTATAAAGCTTAATTAAACCAAGTTCATTCTCTTCACACACTTTCATTTAGTAATAAGCTATTCTTCATTTGTTTGTCTTTCTTAACCGCTCGATTCCGAAAATGCAGACTTGTTGGGAGAGTTAGCAGCAAAGCTACGGGACTCAGGTCATTCTATACTTAACTTTTTTTAACAAATTTGAAAGCTGAGCTTTATTTCATTGTCTTGCTTAACCAGTTCATTCA